>VMDO01026533.1:0-26579 GCA_007922755.1 Pedetes capensis | reverse complement strand
TAAGTATTGGGCTATTTAATAAAAAAAAAAAAGTGATTTTTTTTTTTTTTTGCTATTTATTTATTTATTTTTGGAAATAAAATTGAGGCAGTTGGAGCTAGCTTGTTATCTTTGGCCAAAACATGAGAATAAGCCAAATGCCCCCAAAAATGGGGCTATTTCAGTGCAATCTTGATTTCTTGACTCATTATGCTATTTTCTCAGGGACATCAATGGAAGAATCAGAGCAGACTATTTGAGACACATACATCTCATTCCTGTTAAATAACAGGCCATATTTTAAGCTTAAGGCTTAATTTGTATCCCATTCAGTGTAATCAAATTAAATTCTAAAGGTCCAAATACTGTAAAACAAAATTGAGTAGGGTAATCTGCTAGAATTGAATTAAAGAATACTTAAAGCATTCGACATAGGGATTACAAAATGGATTGTTGAGTCACCTCATTTTCTGAATCATATGTAAGTACAGAAAATGCTGAGCACAAGAGACAAGGCTAGAATCTTAATGGGCACAGGACATTTCTCCATCAAAACACAAAAAATCCTTGCTCACTTTGGCTTTTCTATTCACAGTTAGGGACAGAGAGAAATTTTTGATTGTGTGTTGGTCTAACAACTACTACACCAAGCCCTATCCTGTTAGGGCAACTTGAAAATATGCATTTACTTTAGACAACTGGCCTGTGGACTCCCTCAAAGATAAAATGTATGAATAGGACACAGGGATTCCCTTTCTTCTTAACTTGGGGGTGGATATCCATTCCAAAGAGCAGTTTGCCATGCTGATAGGTGGATCCAAATTCAAATATACCATTTCCTATGTACACACATTTCATGAATCTTGAATTAGGATTTATTTTAAAGAGATTAATACAAATCTTATGTGATATCTACTATGTTGTTGTTGTTGTTAGGTGTTGTCCAGTTAGGTTCATTTCATATGGACTACAGAATGAAACACTCTCTGACTCTGTGCCAGGTACATGGTCTTTTTTACGTTGAAGCCCATTGTTGCAGCCACTGTGTCAATCCATCTAGGTAAGGGTCTTCCCTTTTTTCATTGACCTGCCACTCTCCCGAACACGATGTCCTTCTCCAAATGTTTACCATAGTTTAGTGCCTTTGTGAATCACAGAGAAGCACTGACAATAGTGCCAGGTATGGCATAATTCTGGGGAGTGTTTCATTCTGTTGCACATTGGGTCACTATGAGTCGGACGTGACTGGGTGGCCCCTAACAACTCCAGAATTATCAGCCAACTTCATGAAGCAGCTTATTTCAAAAGTTTTATTCAGTAAAGTTCCCAAGTTTCCAAGGCCTGCACATAGTTGGGACTGTGAAAAGAAGCTTTATGCAAAGCCAAGTAGGCATCATAAAATAGGTGAACTGGAACATGGTTTTAATTATGCCAGTGTGAGGTAGTTTATAGCTCACAGCTTAGCACCCGAACAATAGGTTTGAAGTACTGACTAATGGTAATTTTGTCAGTAATAACCTTGAGACACGGATAAACAAAAGTGTGGAACACTCTCTTGGCTCTCTCAAGGGCCAGGAGGGTTAATCTAATTTAGATTAAACAATGAGTTCTATAAATTTCATACTTCATATGCATCTTAATTTAGAATTGCCAGAGAAAGTATAAAAACTTAGCAAAAGAATTCTTTTTTTTAATCCTTAATTTGAAGATAATCATCGGATTCAAGGGAGTTCCAAGGTACAAAGGGATAAAAGTTTCCATTTCGTTCAGATGAATAAATGTGCAAAAATCTCGGGGAGGTTAAAAATAGTTGTGCATATAAATCAAGCAATAGCTCCTACCTTGGGCCCCTATAACAAGTACTGTCTGTGCAAATTTTCTGCAATTTATCATGAAGCGCCTCCCTGCATTGCCTCTATGGTTAATTGCCTCTATGGTACCTCTCTACGTTCACACCGTGCCTTGGCTCCACACGAAGTGTGTGGACATCACTGTACACATCTAACCTGCAATGTGAGAGTGTGTGGAGAGAGACAGCAAGGTAGCTGAAGGGGAGGGCAAATCCTTAACACACAGCCAGCGGTGAAAGGTAAGCTTACTATGACTGAGATTAAAAAAACAGACTGAGATTTAAAAAATCTGCATTGAAACAGCAGGGAATCCTGGCATAATTTCATACATTTTCAAATCCTCCATATTTTCTCAGATTTCCAAAAAACATTTTTAAATATCTTGCTCAGAGGGCAGCAAATGAGGAGCCTCATGACAAATTTAGCTGCCACCTATTTTTGTCTATAAAGTTTTATTGGAACCCAGGCATGCCCATTCGTTTACACATGGCCTATGGTGGCTTTTGAGCAACAGGGCTAAGAGGTTATGACAAAGATTACTGGTCTACAAGGCCTATAATATTTCCTTTACGGTGAGAGTTTGCAGATCACTGGCCTAGATGACAGGCCGGAGTTCGTGGTTGTCACTGGGGTGGTGAACATCATTTGCCTGCCTGGGTCATTGTGGTCTGTAGGGTCCACTAGGTTTTCAGAGGGAAGTCAGCAACGATGGCTGGCAGGGAGGGAATCCATTCAGAATCAGCAAAGGAGAAGAAAATGAGATTGCTTATGTGGAAGGACAAGGCTCCTGGGACTCAGCAAATGAGGCTGAGTTTTAACCAGGTGTTGTCGCCACCCTCTCCAAGTTAGGAGGAGGAAAAATGGCTGGCTGTCCACTGTCAGATATGATACTGGGCAGAGCTTTTCTGATATGAAACCTGCCCATCTACATGTGAGCACACGTAATAATCACGATGGTCACTAACACTTAGAATACTGACCACGTGCTAGTGCTGGTGATAACTAGGCTTTATGGGAGCCATGCCAGCGTGTAGCTACAGATTCTCCCTTGCCACTGAAGTCAGGCTGTGGGTGGGAGGTGGAAGCTTAGGGAGGATAAGGTTCTTGTCCATAGCCAGGAATCACCAGGAACCTGTCCAAAGGCATAAAGCATTCAGAGTTGGGGTTCAGACCCAGGAGTGCATGATCCCAAAGCCTGTGGTCTTCCACATGCCGCCTTGTACCTTTGCTACTCTAAATGTTGTCCTTGATCAGTGGTGGCACCATCTTGTAGCATCTCAAGTCCTATCCTGGACTTCCTAAATTAGAATCTGTATTTTTCTTTCTTCCCTTTTTTTCTCTTTTCTTTTCTTTCTTTTTATCCCTTTCCTTCCTTCCTTCCTTCCCTCCCTCCCTCCCTCCTTCCTTCTCTCTCTCTTTCTTTCTCTTCCTTATTTCCTTCATTCCTTCTTTTCTTTCCTTTCCTTTCTTTCCCTCCTTCCCTCCCTTCCTTCCCTCCCTCCCTCCCTTCCTTCCTTCCTTCCTTCCTTCCTTTTCTTTTCTTTTCTTTTCTTTTGAGACAGGGTCCCCCTATGTATCCCAGGCTGGCCTTGAACTTTGATCCTCCTGTCTCAACCTCCTGAAGGCTTGTATCACATGCATGTGTTGCCATTCCTGACTCAGAATCTATATTTTGACAACATTCCAGGTGATTTATGAGAACTCTAAATTTATATAGTATTATTATATAAGGCCTCCAGGTTTTATATTCAAACTTCCATCCTCACCTCCTGTAACTTAAAAAATTAGACCTCATTAAAATGGAAACTGACCCAGGATGGAGGTCACATGCCATTTTCCTCCATAAAGGCTCTTAGGTTGAATTTGATTCTAGGAGCAGGTCCTGGAATAAGCTAGAATCTGTCTTACCTAGGGTTTTTTCTCAATTCTAAGTGTGCTACACACTAGGAGCCACTGAAAATCCTATGAATAGCTGAGAAGCACTGAAAATAGTGTTTCGCCTGTTGTATGTAGGGTCACTATGAGTCAGATACGGACTTGACAGCACCTAACAACACCACCACCACCACACTAGGAAGTTGTAGAACCAACAGACCAAGCCTCATTCTCTTCTCCAAAGAGTGGGAGAAATCTCCTGGGAAGTTTAGTACAGAAACTTGACTATGGGGACTCAACTTATAGACTGATTTTCCCACCTGGATTTGGGGACACTGTGACTTCTGCAGGGAATACCAAGTTCAGGAATAAACAGGTGCCCAGAGAAAGGACAGGAAGTAGCAGGAGCCGTCTCCCAGGAAGACCTGCAGAATCAAGTCTGGACATGAGTTACCTAACATCCATTGGCTCCTTGGTGGGGCATGAGGCCTCCAAATACAGGTAGGATTTGAGAGGCTAGGTAAGAAAATCAGACACACACACACACACACACACACACACACACACACACTCACTCACCTCATAGCACCTTTTTTTTTCAAATTATAACTAATTTTACTTCCCATTCCAACAGTGACTTTGTAAATAAAGTTGAAAAGTCAAATAATCTTAAATAGTTGACTTCTCTCCAGGGAATTGCCTACCTCTTCTAATTGTTTACAGTCACCATAGACTTTATGGGAGACCAAAGGGAAGGCTCCCTTCTTAAAACTGTGGCTGCCTTTATCATCAGAGCTGACCTCAGAGGTCCCCAGGGGCTCCGTGCTTTGACGGGAATCAGCGTGGGCTGTGATCTTGAAAATGTCACCATTTCTGCCTTTTGCTAGTGCTGTTCCCGCTCCTTAGTTGTTAGCAGCCCATGGAAATAGCAGATCAGACCGGGGCATTATGAAAAAATAGAAAACAAGGGTTTCTACACATGACTCCTGGACTCCTCCTCTTTCTATTCTTAACAAACCAACCCAAAGGAATTAGAAGGAAAAACCAGGAGTCATCAATTTGCTGCACCTGACTCCTCACCCCGTGGTTGCAGGTTGTTTTTCAAAGCGTGCAGATAGGTGAGCTCACAGAGGGCATAAGGGTGACAGGTAGGGACCCAGGGTCAGAGTGCAGGTCTAAGTGTCGTCTCGGGTCTCAGCATTCAGCTTGGCCTTGGGTTCGTGTCAAACTAGCTGTGCACGTGGTTTGCCATAAACCAGCTGTGAAACCCCAGGCAGTCATTCCACCTCCTGACCCCGCACTCCTCTGGAAAACACGAGGTCTGCGCTGGTTGATCTCTGGGACTCTTCCACCTGTAGGAAGCTGTGTTCTTTGCTCTTGCCTTGAGATATGCTTGAAACAAGTGTGTGCCTACATTTGCTGGGAAGAAGTGTGGGAAGGAAGAGAATCCGGAGCATCTTCTTACAGCGGGCACTGACAAACCGCCTTTGCTGAACAGCATCGACTCCTCACTTGGACCCCCAAGTCTCCTGGTCCAGAACACCAAGAGGCACCGGAAGGTCTCCAGGTCTTGTCCTAAACCTACTACCAATTCAGATTCACTGACTGACAACTATCTCTTTTTGACAAAAAACTGAAACTACCCCTCCAGTAGTGATGGTGGTAACAACTTCCTGGGACCACGCTGCCGAACCAGAGCTGAGATGCTGGTCCGCTCCATCACAAGGGACCAGCCCTGCTTAGTTATGCAGACTTCTATCTCTGCCCCCAATTCTTCCTCTGCTTACACCTAAAGATCATGTTGGTCCCCTGAAGATGGACTTGGGGTGACAGGACTTCTTTATCTGTTCCTCTTCCCAATGTTGGGAGAAGGACCTGGCAACCCATTCCCAAGAGCCAATCCGCCATTGAAAACCCTATGAACAGCAGAGAAGCACTGACAATAGTGTTTTGCCTGTTGTATGCAGGGTCTCTATGAGTCGGATGCTGACTCGAGGGCACCTAACAACAACAACAACAACAACTTCCCAATGTGCACAATGCTTACATCTCCTTTCCCTGCTTTTCACTATTATTCATCCCCTTAATTGGTGCACTGGGGAGGCTGAGCCTTGCTCCAGCAACTGGGACTTTTGCCTTAAACTCTGGTAACATTCTGAGGACAGTGGTTGATAGTGAGCAAATTTATACTTCCAGGATCTGTGGTGTTACTGTCCCCTCTGTGCAGATTATGATGATGCAAAAGTCATGTAGGAAGAAGACTAAGGCCAAGTAAATGGGATTGAGTTAATGGCCTGGGAAAGTGGTCCTCTATGCTGGTGATACCACCACCGTCAGCCTGTGCAGACTGTCTATGTTTCTCAAAGACTGCCTTTGCCCAAGTAGGCATTTTTCAGAGTTATCACTCACATTGTAGAATTAATTTGTCTAGTTAGTTAGACAGCTTTTTTTTTCTCTTGTGTTACTGGGGAGGTTGAACCCAGGGCCTCACACATATTTCTGCAAGTGCTCTACAACTGAGCTATACTCTAAGTTCATAATTAACTTTATTTTTTGAGACAGGGTCTTGCTAAATTGCGCAGGCTGCCTCTGGCCTTGAACTTGTGATCCTCCTGCCTCTGCCTTGTGAGTGGCTGGGATTATAGATTTGAGCCACTGTGCTCAGGTAGTTAGACTGTTAAATGTGACCTACCTCGCTTCAGGGCTAGGCATTAGCTCTGTTGGTAGAGCATTGCTCTGCACTCTCTGAGGCCCTGGGTTCCATCCCTAGCACCACAAAAATGGGAGAAGGATGCCGCAGCCCACTCCTGAAACAATCACCCACTGAAAATCCTATGAATAGCAGAGAAACACTGATGTAGTGCTGGGCATGGTGCAGTGTCAGGGAGTGTTTGGTTCTATTGTACACAGGGTCGCTATGAGTCGGACCTTACTGATGGCACCTAAAAATACCAACTAGATTCAACTGCCATGTGGAAGCTGGGCTTTGCTGTTGAGGGGAAAGTGGGTAGCTGAGACGATTGGGGAATAGGTAGCATTCCAAGGTGGCCATGGGGGCAGGCGAGGGGAGTGTTCCTTTTGGGATCTGGCTTGGCAAGGAGCAAGGAGAGAAAATTAGGCACTTGGGAAGCCAACAGAGAAAAGATTTCAAGACTTGGAAGAAAGAGGGAGATTATCTTAAACCGATCTATCCACTTGAGCAACAGTTTCGACCTATGCACCCCTAAGAGCATGAGAGGTTTTCCCCCCATGGTCTCCAATACCACTTCCAAATCTGATGCAGTGGAGAAGAAATGACGGTTTGGGGAGGAGCCACACCTGCCTTTCTAAGCCAGGCTCTGAAACATATCTATAAACCACCAACTAACCCTGTTGCTGTCTCCTCCTGGGTTCGCTGGAGTCTGGCACCACCTCCCAGGGGCCAAGAAAGTGAAGATAAAGGGCCTTGGTTAGGACCTTCCTGCAGAGTCCCTTCCCTTTCTGCTCTCTTGTAGCCCGAGGCAGGAAAATGAGAAGGAGATAAACAAACTCTCTTCTCCCATCTGCAGCCTGCCCAGCTGTTCCTCTTATGATGAAAATGGCTTCCTCCGCCCAGCGGAGGTGGCGTCTCTTCCTCTCTTTGTCCAGGCCTTTTCCGCTGCCCAGAGCCCAGCAAGCAGCAGATCCTGGGGAGCCTGGTGGCCCACGTGGGCGCATGGGGACAGGGAGGGAGAGCCGGACTCATCCGCGCCCCACTGGAAAGGTCTCATCATGGAGAAACGCCTGTACCCGGGTGCTGGGCCACCTCTTGTCGTAAGGAAATGGCAGGCAAAGGTCCCAGTTTGTGAAATTTTTGCAGAAAAGTGGGCACAGCCTTCCTATCACTCTGCCACATGTGATTACCTTCCCAAAGAACAAACGGCCACCGTCATTTGGACACAGCGCCATCCCCAGCTTTGTGTCCCTACCTTTGCCCTCAGGGTATTCCTCAGCTGCCTGTGTCCCCCCCTTGCCTTTTATCCTTTGCCTCTGAGTCGCTTCTGCAGCTCTGAGAAATTCAATTTTTTTTTTACATCTTAAACCTGCAGTGCGACTTGAGGGCTGTCTGTCAGCCCTTACAGCCACCGCCAGTTTCTGTATCCACTCAGAAGCAGTCTGTGAGAAACATATTTTCCGGTACTGTTTCTACCTAGCTTTCTTGAAAGCCCTTGCTTTTTTTATAGCAAACTTGCTCCTAATTAGTTGTTTAAAGTCTATATCCCCAGAGGCAAGATGGCAGAGCTTTACCTCACATGGCCAAAAACAAAATGATTACCTAGCAAATACTGTATTCCTACAATTAATTATACTCGCTATTTAGAATATGAATGAGACTTCCGCCTCCCCAAACTAAAATTATTTATTCTGTGGAAGTTTAGCTGTCACCACCAAGAATGAATTTAAATTTGAAAACCATGTCTACCCTAGTGCTGTTTTTGATCCTCTAAAGAGCTCCTTCGGGAGAAGGACGCGGCAGTCCACTCCTGAACCAATCCTAAGAGTCAGCCATTGAAAACCCTATGACGGTTGCTATGAGTCTGATTCAACTTGAGGGCACCTCACCACAACAGCAACAAAGAGCTCCTTTGTTTTTTCCTAGGTGAGAACATGTGGTTTCAGAGGAGGGTCTGTAATTCCTCTGTACCTTTTAGCCAATCATCCCTTACCAGTCCCACTTCCACTTTCATTTAGGTTGCCATTCAGATATGTTTGTAAACAACTTCATTGAGGCATAAGCCTTTCACAGTACCCTATGGGGAATGCAGGAACCCTGAGTGGAATTCAGTGATCTTCTTTAGCATTTTGATTATATGGGTCTATGAGTTCAGATGCCTGCAGCCGTAGCCATGTGGCATCCGATCCCGTCAGATCTTGAAAGCTAAGCAGGGTCAGGCCTGGTTAGTACTTGGATAGGAGACCACCTGGGAACACCAGATACTGTAGGCTTGGGAGAAGGACCCGGCAAACCACTCCCAAAACTCAACCCACCATTGAAAACCCTATGAACAGCAGAGAAGCACTGACAATAGTGTTTCACCTATTGTACGTAGGTTCACTGTGAGTCGGATACAAACTCTAGGACACCTAACAACAACAACAACATGAGTTCAGATGAATCAAAGTAAAACTGAAACTCAGCAGGCGTGATGGAGTCAACCAAGTCCACCAAAATGGTTGGGCAAAGCCCACAAAAATGGTTACATTCTCTGATACTAGGGCATTGTCAAATCCGGGCCTGAGTCTAGAGACACCTTCAGAACTGCCTTCCCTCAGCAACTCAGACGGAGAGAGAGACGGTGTTCAGTGGTGGAATTAGTTTTTCTAAACTACAGCTCTGAATAGATTCCAGTAACCGACACAAAGTAAGCTAATCTCTATAAACAACAGGATAAATGTGCTCCACCACTTTTTCAATTGCATGGATCTAATCCCTCCAGCATTCGTGCTATGTTCCTAACTGACATGGGGGTGGGGCTAGTGGTGGGATAAGGCACAGGTGGAGTATTTCTGGTTTCTTTCTTTCTTTTTTTTTTTTTTTTAACAATTTTAACATTTAAGTCAGTATCCGAAACATATTATTTCAATGTGTAATGAATACACAAATTGAATTTTTCCCCCTTTCTTTCAAAAGTGGGGTATTTTGAAGACACTTTAATCCGCCCCTGACAGAGGGAAGAGAGTGCAGTGACAAACAAGGATGACTTTGTGATTCTATTCTCTGCTCTGGATTCCCTCTGGGAGTCGGGAAGGATGCTCCCAAGTTTGTTGTGTAAATGCCAGTTTCAAAGAAGCATTTTGTTCATTTGTCCAACAGACATGCTAATATTTGCCTTCCCCACTTCAGACAGGGCTGTGAGTATCCAAGGAGACAAGGCAAGAGCTGTGAAAACTGGAAGACATTGCTGATGGAGAACAGCCATTGTTACTGCACACACGTGAGAACACACTTAAAGGGAATGTGGGTCGGCAGACTGCTGACTCCGGCCCGCTACCTGGGAGGTCAAGCTCAACGGACAGGTTCAAGGGGCAACCCATATTCTCAGTCGCCTGGGAAAAAGGAAGACCCTATTCTCTCTCACAAACACAAAATCATGCCATGTGATCACAATGAAATGTTGCCTGTGCTTTTGCTTCCAAGAAGTACCAGGGAAAATATGATTTAAAAGCACCTCACTGAGGCTACAGTTCCCTAAGTGTAATGAGACCATGTAGTGTCCATGAGTGAGGTAGCAGGATACTTTATTAGTGAGTCCTAATAAGTCACTAGCCTGCAGCCGTAGCCCTGTGGCATCTGATCCCGTTAGATCTTGGAAGCTAAGTAGGATTGGGCCTGATTAGTCCTTGGATGGGAGACTGCCTCGGAACACCAGGTGCTGTAGGTTTGGGAGAAAGACCCAGCAACCCACTCCCCAAAATCAATCCGCCATTGAAAACCCTATGAACAGCAGAGAAGCATTGACAATACTGTTTCTTCTGTTGTACACAGGGTCCCTATGAGTCAGATACAGGCTCTATAGCACCTAACAACAACAACAAGTCATTACGAGTCAGGCCCAACAG
Source organism: Pedetes capensis (assembly GCA_007922755.1). Classification (NCBI taxonomy): domain Eukaryota; kingdom Metazoa; phylum Chordata; class Mammalia; order Rodentia; family Pedetidae; genus Pedetes; species Pedetes capensis. The sequence goes on along the minus strand of VMDO01026533.1, from coordinate 16,296 downwards.
GACAGCACCTTACAACAACAATAATGTTTCTAAAAACAACAGCTTTGAAATAGAAGTGCAAATGAACATTGATCACTAGTTCTCTTTTATAAAAAATAAAGTGTACTTGAGAGATACCTTTTATCACTCGTTTTTTGTGCATGGGTTGCAGTCATTTTATATCAGAAATTTTAATATTAAGTTGTAAACTACTTTTTCTTGTTTTCTAAAATTTGGTGTGCATTTTTTAAACATGGTTTGTACTTCTTTTTGTTACCTCCAGAGTACCTAGAAAACTGCTAGGTAAAAAGCAGCCACATGATAAATTCTTTATGAGGACTAATTTGTTGATTAGGAGAAAACAACCTAATATTAGCTCTAGCAGTATTCTCTAGCATATGCCATTTAATGTTGCTAGAATCTTTTGTTTAAGAACAGTAATACGGGAGAAGGACCTGGCATCCTACCCACCAGACAATCCCTAGACAATCACCCATTGAAAACCCTATGAATAGCAGAGAGGAACTGACACAGTATTGGGCATGGTAGAGTGTGTAGGAGTGTATTGTTCTGTTGTACATAGGGTCATTGAGTTGGACCTGACTCAACGGCACCTAATAACAACAACAACAACAACAACAACAAAAGAAGAGTAATAAAAGCTTGCAGAAGTGAGATTTTTATAAATATATCAAGTTAATTAGTTATTTAATGACACTCTGTTCTCTAGTTCAAAGCTAACTTCAGAATTAGAATTGATAAGCCACAAATGTTTTATCTTTATGCTAATAATTATGATATAGCAAAATTGATTTTCATTCTACAACACGGCAGCCTAATGTTAGAGAACACTATAGTCCATTTCTCAGCATATTTGTTTAAAAATGCATATTGATAATTATTTTATGTCAATATCTTTTCTTAGGCAGTTGAAATTAAATTTCTAATTGCATAGTTCTAGGAAGCCTGACTAGACAAATGAAGAATTATTGCTTGGTAAGTGCACGATAAAGATCTCTTTGACCAGTCTCCATTTTGCAGGAAGCATTTTCATTTTCCCAATGTAAGAAGACAAAAATCAGTACAACCTCCATCTCTTTTGTACTAGGAACATTCCAGGGCTTAATTGCTGACGGCCTCAATTCACTAAGTTGTAAACTGTTAAGCATGCATCATTACGTTCCTTAGGACACCTCTTTGAGTGGATGTGAGTATTTATTATCAAGTAGGTCTAATTCTCCATTGATTTATAGACATAGTAAAAATATTCCATCTCACATAATGCTTTGCTAGGAGGAATCCAAATCCAGGCACTAAAATCTTTATGGCCTCCCCAGGAGGCACAGGGACGCAGGTGGTATTCTCATTACCACAGCTGAGAAAATGCGGAGGCTTGCCTGAGGTCTCTGGGCAAGGCAGCTATTCAGGGAGGAGAATCTAGGTCTCCCGATGCCTAGCACGCAATCACAAAAGCATAGAACTCCCAGGAGACTTGCCCTGATCACATGTGCAGAAGCGAGAGGGAAAATGAGGCCCAGGATGCTCGTTGCAGAATCCCCATAGCAACCTCTCACCGCTTCCCTCCCCCTGCACATAAAACACACCAAAGGGTATCAAACAACATAAAATCCTAATGGTGCCCTTAATTAGGTGGGACAGAGCTCTAACTCCCTTCCTGCCCACTGTCTAGTACTAGCCCCAAATTCCTCTATGTGGTGCCTAATTCTAAAAGCAGAATGTAGTTACAGAAGCAATCTTTCGCTTTCAAGGGACCATCAAGCTTTGATGATGATGAAGTTTGATAGCAATAATGTCAAACTTTATATGACCATAATCCAAGTTTACAATGATACATTAAGCCATAATGCTACTATTTATATCACCATAAACAGAGTTTATGGTGATATAAATAGTCATGCTAATGGCATTAACAGCAGCACTCAGTGGAATCCCAGCTGTTGAGTAGTGCTTTTATGCTATTAGCATCGCTATTTATATTACCATAAACGTAGGTAGTCAAACTTGTTACACATGAATATACAAGGAAGATGGATGCCTGGATCTAGGCTTCTGTACGGGAGAGTTGGTGCTAGTCACTGTCTTCTACAAATGAAGGTCTATTTAGCTGTCCATTTGGCTCTGCCTGTGTTGAATGATGTTACTGGAGGAGAAGAGCAAGTCTATTTTCTGGCATCCTCAGAGGAGCATGAAAACATTAATTTAATAGGGATAAGAAAGTGCAAGCCACAGCTGCTTGGCAAACTTACTGTCTCCTTGGCAGCGCAGGGGACCCACACTCAGTTTGGCTTCTGAGCCTTGTCGGTCAGTGTCTCCAACTACAACCTGGCTCACAGGCAGGTGATCTTTGTAGGATAAGAAGCCAGCGTCCTTCCTCCTGAAACACATGGAAAAACAGAACAGGATGAGAAGGCTGAATTAGAATCAAGCTCTTTCTGATTATTGCTTACGTTGTTTAATAATTAATGACATTTCAGAAACTGTTCAGAAATTTACTGAGTAAAACCCCAGACAGACTACTATCTTCGACATGGGTGATCTCACAGCACACAGCTCAGAAACAACACTGGCATCTTTGCCTTCTGGAAAACAAAACTGATGCCCTGATTTGCAGAATTTACAACCAATATGCGCAGCCTATTTTAGGTTGCGAGTATACCAGAGCCCATGCCAAACACTAAGCGCATGCAGAGTTTAGTACTTTCACCGATGGAAAGTTACCTGAATAATACATGAAACAAACCATTTACAAAATCTTGTCTCCTTAATTATTTTGAACCTGTTCCTTCAGGGGCTTTCTTCCCTGTTGTGCATCAGCTAAATGAAGGGCATCTTTTATTTCCTGGTCTCTTCTTATTTATCTTAACAACTAAAATAGTTTATGGAAGTTTCCAACATAGAGCAGGTGCTTAATAAGTATCTATTTCCATCTATAATGAGGAGTGGAGCTGATATGTAAGCCCAGTTTGGTTTTTCTCCTAGATTTCTTCCATTTACCATATACTTATCTTGTTTCATGTCTCCCTCTACCCTTAATGAAGGAAGAGGACAATGCTAGTGGCAAAGTACTATGTCTAGGATGGTACACAGAAGCCCAGGAGATGCTCCAGGGGAGGGACTCAGGGCAAGTTATAGGTAGCACTATATTTTGGGTTTTGTACAGGATAGATTTCACCTTAGTGGGAAATCAATAGTCCTTGTCTTATTTTTCTGCTGCTATGGCTGAGTCATCTCCTCCATTGGGGCTGATGGGTGGAAGGCACAAATTAGCATAAAGTCATTCTGCAAAGCTACTTATTTAGATGACCTTTTACATTGTTTGGTCTGAATATAAATAACTTTGAAAACTAATTTTGAATAATGAGAGAGAGAGAGAGCACAATAATGAGGTTAAAGCTTTATTATTCACATGTTTTGGCATATAGTTCAGGGAATTGGGGAGAATCAACTTAGAAGCCCACCTTGAAGACAGTATGCTGTTAGGAAACATCACTTTGTTCTTTGTTCTTCTAGAAAGTTGGTGAACATATGCTCCTTTATGTATCAAACACAGGACTGAGGTACTGAACTTGGCCAGTGGACCTCAAAAATGTATTTTACACTTTCTGGTTTATTTCATTATTCTCAAGTTTCCAAAATAAAGTTTTTTTTCTTAAATTCATATTTATTCACTGTTTCCATTAGTCATCTGTATTTATCAAATTACATATTCTTTTCAAATTAAAGATTGTCTTAAAAATATTTGTGAAATTAGAACTAACATCATGCAGAAAAGCACTGTGATTCTAATTGACACTGTAGCTATTAATGACCAGGCCTCAAATATCTCAGCAGAATTATTTATAAATTTACCACCTATTATTAGAAGTTCTATGAATTAAAGTCATGTCAAAGAGAGACCAAGGTCTTTAATATTAAGCTTGATATTTAGTGTTTCTTAAAGGAAAAATAAAGGCCCCCTTTAATTGCATACTGTAATTTGACAACCTACTAGAAATGATGTTGTGTATTCTTACAGAACATAGGGCTTTAATAGCTGGTATAATTTATATTTACATGACTTTAAATCACAGCTATGCAAACTAAGTCCTGAAAACCAAATTCTTCATCATCTGTTTTTGTATGATCCAGAGACTAAGGCTGATTTTTTTCCTTTTAAATGGCTGAAGCCAGATGCCATCGCATACACCTGTAATCCCAGTGACTTAGGCAGGAGGAATACAAGTTCAAGGCCAGAGGCAGCTTGTGCAAGGTAGTGCTATCCTATCTCAAGATAAAAATTGAATTAAATTAAATTAGTTGGGAAAAAAAGAGAAATAATATGTTGTATGCTAATAATGATATGAAATTCATGTCAGTATCCATAGTGGAGTTAAACACAGCCAGTTTCTAAAACATATTGCCTATGGCTGCATGTTACAATGGCAGAGTCAAGTGGTGTCGGAGACCATATGGCTTCCAGAGTCTAAAATGTTTATTATTTGGCCTTTTTAAAAAAGGGTGCTAACTCTTGCTCTAAATCACTTCTATCCATTTTCCCACTGACAATAATGGTGAGCAATCATTACCTAACTCATGTCTCCAAAGCTGAGTGTGGTATATTAGGGAAGGGCGCTAAGGAAGGAGATAAGAATACACACTGAGGATAAATAAAAATGCACTAACTCATTTATATCTCAATTTATCAGTGGTAAATAAATTTAATTATATTTGATTACTGGCTGACTTTGTAACTATCTGGCCAGCAGGCATGCATCAGCTGTGGTACAATAGGCACCTACCCTGTAGGAACAGTGGGTGCTACACTTGTGTGGACCCTCATTGTTTAACTCCCCAGCATCTGTTAGGACAGGGCAGGTAATTTTATAAAAGCAAGGTCTCTGAGTGGTAGAGTCTCCATGACATCCATAATGAAATGAGTAATGATTGGGAAAATCCAAAAGGTAAAACTCAATGATTTTTTACATATACATATGAACCACAAAGTGTACATATATGCATCTGTGCAACCATGACTTAGATACAGGTTTGGAACACCTGCAGCCTCCCAGAAGCACCTGCCCTTTCCCTTCCAGTTGTCAGTACACTAAACCATTAAAGTATTCAAATACTCAAAGATATTTAGAATACAAAAGATTGTGATACATGAATAAAAATGTAATGCTATATGATAATGAAAAGGAACAGTCTCCTGTTGTCCTTTGGGTTGTCTCCAGAGTTTTGCTACTGTGGATAAAGTTGCTATGAACATCCTCATAAATGTATTCATGTTTAGTATTTACTTATGTGTGACATTTATCCCAAATTAGAAATGCTGGGTCATAAAATATGTTTAGCTTTAGTGGGTAATTTCAATTTCCTCAAAAGCTTGTACCAATTTACATTTCCACCTGCAGTGTATGAAAATTCAAGTTGTTCAAGATCTTTGCCCATAGTTGATATTGTGGGTCCATTTCTGATGGGTGAGAAAGTCACTACCTTATAAAGAAACTTGTATTAAGGTTGTTGTTAGGTGCTGTCGAGTTGGCACCCAACTCATAGCGACCCTCTGTGCAACAGGGGAAACACTATTGTCAGTGCTTCTCTGCTGTTCATAGGATTTTCAATGGCAGATTGATTTTTGGGAAGGGGTTGCCAGGTCCTTCTCCCAAGCCTACAGCTTCTGGGGTTCCCAGGCAGTCTCCCATCCAGGTTCTAACCAGGCCAGATCCTGCTTAGCTTCTGAGATCTGACGGGATTGGATGCCACAAGGCTACAGCTGCAGGCTGTATTAAGGTAAGAGTATTTTAAAAACAAGTGTTTGGGAATATTCCATTCATTATGTTATTTTATTGCCTAGGTTGGTATGTGGACAACTTTATAGGAAATCACATATCTACACACTTCCACAACATGGAAATATAATATTTAAGTCTTTGTAATAATTTTATCAATATGGAATTTTAACAGGTTTAGACTTAAAATATTAAAATTGGTCATTATTCAATTATTTTGTAAGAAAAACCTGGTTCACAATAAGGATGATAGAAATTTACAACCCACATTTTATTGATAGAATCAATTTGTATTATTGGTCCTGAAACTTAAAACGTTAAAATCATGCTCTATTAGGTGCACTTAGTAATGCATATTATCCCCACTTTACTGATAAGAAAAATGAGAATTAGAGAATTTATTTTGGCCATGGTCACTAACTCATAAATGATGGAGTCTAGATTCAAATGTACACTGTCTGGATCCCATTCTAGGACTTTCTGCTAAAAAACAAGGGGGAAAGAAAAAAAAAACATGAAACAGAATAAAACAAAACAAAAAAATCCCACTGTATCAACTTAAACTCTGTTTCTTGTAAATCTCACTTATAGATAGGGCAAAACGTACTTTCAAAGATACATTTGTTGTTGTTAGGTGTCACCGAGTCGGGTCCGACTCATAGTGACCCTATGTACAAAAGAACGAAACACTCCCTGATTCTGTGCTAGGCATACCATCTTTTTTATGTTTAAGCCTATTGTTGCAGACACTGTTTCAATCCATATAGTTGAGGATTTTCATTTTTTGGTTGACCTGCCACTCTCACAAACATGATATCCTTCTCTAGGGATTGGTCCCTTCTTACTACATGCCCAAAATATGTAAGACACAGTCTAGCTATACATGCTTCCAAGGAGTACTCTGGTCGCATTTCTTCTAGGATATTTCTGTTGGTTCTTTTGACATGGTATATTCAATATTCTTTTCTAGCACCATAATTCAAAAGCATCAATTCTTCTCTTATCTCCCTTGTTCAATGTCCAGCTTTCACAACTATATGATGCGACTGAAAATACCATGGCATGAGTCAGGCGCACCTTCGTCTTCAATGTGACATCTTCACTTTTCAATACTTTAAAGTGATCTTTTGCCACAGCTTTTCCCAATGCAATGTACATTTTGATTTCTTGACTACTGCTTCCATGGGAGTTGATTGTAGAACCAAATAAAGCAAAATCTTGGACAACCCCACTCTTTTCTCCATTTATTGTGAAGTTGAGTACTGACCTAGCTGTAAGAATTTTTTTTTTCTTTATGTTGGGTGCTCCAGTAATCAATGAGCTGCAGATGATGAGGCAGAAGGATCTTGAGTTTGAGGGCAGCCTGGGCAACACTGCAGGTTGTGCTGGCGCAGGTCAATAATCAACCAGCTATGGAGGATGAGGCAGGAGGAAAGACACATTTAGCTAGCTTTAAATGTTGAATATGTGAGTCATAAGTTCAAAGATACCTGCAGTGTTTTACTTACACTTGTCCTTACTGTGTCTGTACACTGAGCTCTAGAACTACCTCATGCCTGAATCAACCCCTGCTTCAAATGGTCTTGTTGTTGTTAGGTGCCTTTGAGTTACGTCTGACTCATAGCGACCATCATAGGGTTTTCAATGGCTGATTGTTTTGGGATTGGTTTGAGAGTGGATTGCCACATCCTTTTCCCATTCAAATGGTATGGTGAAGTTTTAATAAGGTGCAGCACAACTAATAGTTAGAAGACTCCAATATTCCTTATCAAAGCAGAAAAAACAAGGAAAAGTCATCTGCTAAGAAGGAAAAGTTCCTTTCTCAATCATTTTTGGCTGAAGATCTAAGTAGGATTCCAGAAAATTTAAAGTCACAAACAGATGTGTATGAAACTCACAAAGTAGTGGACTCCCTATTGCTTGTGGAAACAAAGTCATGAATGGCAATAAAGAGGTTTGATGGGCACAAAGCTTCTGATGCAATCCCACATCAGTGTGCTTTAAAATGACCTGAGATGTGCAGAGGGACGCTGTCATGTACCTAGATGACATCCATTTTAGGAGGTTTTATTTATTTATTTTTTTATAGCAATGAAAAGATTTTGTTGAAAGTTATGATCCTTAGAGACTGAGGTCACTTTAATTTAGAGAGATATTCAGTAATTATTTAGCATGTTAGCATAACAAGCTAATTACACCTGACAGTGGGTTTGTACTTTAGAAAACTATCACTCATTTCAAATAGGTCCTGAGCTCCGACTCTTGTCCAGTGTATCAGCATTGTTCCTAAACTAAAACTTGATTCTGTGACTTGGATCTGGCACCATTTGCTTCAGTATTGTTTTCCTGAAGAGTTGCATCTTCCTCTGCTATGCTGCCTGCTGAGAAAGCAAACAGACCTCCAGGCAGTTTAGTCTCACCCTTTGCCCAGTGAAAAAGTGAAACTAAAAGTAAAAAGAAAAAGGAAGACAAACGTCTGAAGTTCCTCCTATTGTGAACCTGTTTCTCTACTGGATGTTATGAAAATTATCACATTGGGTGTCTGTCTTATCATTCTAGCAGAGAGAAAAGACTTCTCCCCTGTGAAGTTTCTGGAAGTGCTGGGTTACCCTTCAAACAGTTCATAGTCCATGCCCTTTTATGCACCTCCATCACAGCATCACCTGAGCTAGAAATTTCTGAAAGGACTCCAGGAAGTCAAAGTTTTAGCTACAGACATTATCGCACAAAGAGGTGTGGAACTGTGAAATAAGCAAATGAGAAGATGCTCCATACAGTGACTGGGAAAATGCACTCAACACAACACTGAGATGCCACTTCACCCCAGCCGGACTAACCACAGTCAGCAAGACTGACGCTAACAAATGTTGACAAGGACTTGGAGAAACTGGGATCATTACATTGTTGGCAAGGATGCAAAGTGCTACAGTCACTTTTGAAAGTAGTTTGGCATTTTTTTAAAAATAAAGTTACACATAGATTTGCCACATGAGCCAATAATTCCACTCCTAGGTATCTATCCAGGAAATGAAAGCTTATGTTTACGTAATGATTTTTAGGTAGAATGTAGGGAGTAGTGAGATGGGGGGAAAATTAAAAAAAAAATTTTTAAAGATTTTTAGGCAGATGATTATAGCAGCTTTATTTATAACCTCAAAGTGAAAACAACCCAGATGTCCACCAACTAATCAATGGATGTACAAAATGCGGCCTGTCTATATAATAGATATTATTCAAGAAGAAAAGTAATGGAACACAGATATGTGTTACCACATGAATAAGCCTCAAAAAACTATAGTAAGTGAGAAAAAATGGGAGAAGGACCTGGCAATCTACTCCCAAAGCAATCCCGAAACAATCAGCCATTGAAAACTCTATGAGGGTCGCTAAGAGTTGCACCGATGGCACCTAACAACAACAACAAGAAAAACATACAGAGAAGACAATGTATTACATAACTCCACTCATACGAAATGTCCAGAAAAAGCACATCTACAAAGACAGCAACTAGATTTGAGGTTGCCTGAAGCCAAGGTGGAAACAGATTAATGTTTACCAGAAATCTTCTAAGAGCAATGGAAATGTCCAAAATATGGATTGTGGTGATTGGTTGTACAAACCAGTGAATTTACTTAATCCTGAACACCTAAAACGGATGAATATTATGGTATGCAAATTACACCTCCAATAAAGTAATTTTTTAAAAAGAACTATAGATGCAAGTGCCAATTTGGCAATGGGAAAGACAACTCCCTTGTACATACCTGTGATGGTTAATCCTGACTGTCAACTTGATTGGATTAAGAAACACCTAGGAGATTACTACAGGAACTCACGTGCCTGTGATGGAATTTCTAGAGATAATTAGATCCTGAGGGCTCTGATCTAATGAATGCAACAGTCTCTTCATTGGTTCATAACATGATGGTATTATTAGGAGGTAGTGAAAAGCAGGAGGTGGGACCTAGTTGGAGGAAGTAGACTGTAGGGGGTGTGCCCTTGGGGCTATACCCTGTCCCGGCCCCTTCCTGTGTTACCACTTTCTCTGGTCCTGGCCAGCCATGACATGAACTGCTCTGCTCTGCCATGTCCTCTCCACAGTGATGGACCAACACCTCTGAAACCATGAACGAAAGGAAATAATTCTTCCCTTTATGTTGTTCTCAGGTCTTTTGGTCACAGCAAGGTGATAGTACTAATATAACACCTCACTGGAAATACTCAGGCATGGTGGTATATTTCTTGATTTTGGAATCTTTTGCTTTGACATTTTACTTGGAATTGCAAAATCTTTACTCCTTTAAAAAAATTTTTTTTAAAGGAACTTTATCCTACTTTTAAAGTTTATAAGACTATTTATATATTCTGTTGACCTTGCTTCCTGGATAGGATCTCAGAGCACCCTTCCTAGAACATTTTGTTCAGTATGCTGTCCTTACCATTGGCCTTTATACACATTCATTTAAAATTTATTTTTATTTGACAGATGATAAGTTAACAAGAGTTGAGATTTTAAAGCAGCACAGAATGTTTTACCCATTTAATTCATGTTTCAGTCTGTTTTTCATTCTGTATTCAGAATTTGTCCCTTTACCCCAACCTGTAACACCTGTCACAGTCCTAAACTAGCTTTACAATAGATATGTACTGCCTTCATAGAAAGGTAAATATCCTTGATATTCAACAGCATGCTTAACAGTAAGATTCTGTTCACAATAGCAATATCATAAAAATGCCAACAATTTTAGCATCAAGTCTTCATCTCAAGGAGTTCTAACCTTTGTGGACTCTTTTGAATAATTATTAGTTCAGAAAATTGTTATTGTTATTATTAGGTGCCATTAAGTTGAGTCCAACTCATAGTGACCCTATGTACAACAGAATGAAACACCACCCAACTCTGTGCCAGGCACACGATCTTTTTGTTGAAGCCCACTGTTGCAGATACTGTACCAATCCATCTAGTTGAGGGCCTTTCACAATTAGATCTTTAGAATCCATGCCTATGTCTCCTATGAAATGAAAGTAATTACATATTCAATTATTCCTTTTCAGTGGGAATAGCTTGGGCCTTTTATAGATCAGCCACTCTCCCAAACATGATACGCTTCTCCGGGGATTGGTTCCTCTTGACAACATATCCAAAATATGTAAGACGCAGTCTAACCATCCTTGCTTCCAGGGAGCACTCTGGTTGCAGCTCTTTGGGGACGGATCTGTTGGTTCTTTTGGCACTCTATGGTATATTCAACATTTGTCTCCAGTACTGTAATTCACAAGCATCAATTCTTCTGTCTCCCATATTGACGGCTATGTTATTTGATCTTCATGAATAAATGTAGTTTCAGCAAGCAAGTTAGAAAATTAGGTATACTTTACTCATGATTCTTTGTATCTTTTCTCTCGATCTTCTCTTCCTCTTAACAGTCTCAGTAAATATACAGAAAAAGTAGGTTGGAAGGTAAAAAGCCCACAAGAATTTTCCTAGAAAGTTAGTATTTTACTATTACTTGCACAAAAATTTTTTATACATTTCTAATTATTTTTATTAAAGGACCTTTGAATTGCTCACCTTCCTTCCATCTGTTAAATTAAAAAGACATAATTAACTTATGTAGAGTATTAAGATGGTCACAGTGCTTTTTCTGAATGATCTCCTTTGATCTTCATAACTTTGTAAATAGGCTTTGGAGATAAAGGAAACTGGGCTTACAGTTGAATGTGACAAATTTTGATTCCCAATCATTCAGGAAAATATCCATTACACAAAGTGAGACACACCCTACGCAGGAATGATAAAAAAAAAAAAAAACCCTCATGGTATATTATCAAATATGACCTAATGGTTAAAAATCTAGACCTTTAATGTTATGTAAAAAAAAAAAAAAAAAGAGGCAGGAAACTTATAAACCCAAGTCAAGGCTGGTATCAGTTAAATATTTTTTGAAGTAAATGAGAATTTTTATTATTTCACTTTATTGACCCCTGCCCATCTTTCTATATCTGATTTGCTCTGGTGATGTAACCTGCTGCCTTTCCTTTAAAGGAAATGAGCTCATACCCATCCTCTGTCTTGTTCTCTATTAAAACCAGAGAATAATGCAACAAATCATTTCTCCCCCCATCTCTTCTAGTAGAATCAATGCCTAAATGAGACTATTAAACCAAGTTTATGGGAGACCATTGTTTTTGATTAGGCCCCAGAAGATCAGACTGAAACAAAATGGAGTCACTTATGCTAAGGGCCATGTAACCAAACTGAAATTTGATAAAGGCCAGGTTTCCAAAACCAGGAGATTCATAGCAAACAAGCAGCCATGTACCTGAGCCAGCATACTAAGAAAATCCCCTCCATTTTAACCAAAAAAGAAAATAACTTTGCAATGATCAACCGCTTTCTGTTCTGTTTGTACTTTCTTCTGCCCTTTTGTGTCTGTAATGCCAGTCTCTACTGCTCAACTCATTGGGACATACATTCCATTTTATAGACTATATTATAGAACGAGACATTGCCTGATTCTAGAATTGATAGCAAAAGCCCATTAGATAGTTTAATTTGTTGTAATTTGGTTTTTGATAAGACAAAGGGCCACTCCTAGAAACCAGATCTCTGTGAATGGTGGAAGTTGGATCAAGGAGAAGGGATGAGAATTGCTGGCACCACTGGGATAACTAGGTGGAGGTGACTGTGCGCTCTTAAGAGAGGCCCTGTTGTCACTGCAGAGTAGGTTTGCCAGATCCTCTGTGTTCATTTACAAAAATCACTTTTATCTCAGTGGTCAATGCTTGTGTTCACAGAACACAGGGACTATTGTGGCACAGCCGGATCATCACAAGGTGAAATAAACAAGAAAGTCATTTGATACACAATAAAGTAGAACTTTCTAAATACTTCTAATGGTGTCCTTAGTCACCATTGACTATTGAGTCTTCCTCAGTGCTACAAGACAGTATTCCCTACAAAGCAATTAGAGTAATTAAGAAAACAACCAACACAATTAGATCTTTAGAATCCATGCCTATGTCTCCTATGAAATGAAAGTAATTACAGATTCAATTACTCCTTTTCAGTGGGAATAGCTTGGGCCTTTTGTAGATGCTAGACAATTATCTGTTCAGTTTAGACCGTCTTAGAAAGTCCTTTAACCATGTCAAGATTTTATGCAAAATATCCTTTGATTTGGCTTTCTGGAATTCAAGCTTCTTGAGGGGGATATATATATATATATATATATATATATATATATATATATATATGTACGTATATATATGTATATATATGTATATATGTATATATATGTGTATATATACACATACACACATACACACATACACATGTATACATGTATATATATTCACATATATATGTGTGTGTATATTTGTATGTGTATATATATACACACACTCAGTGTGTATATGTATGTGTGTGTGTGTGTGTATATATCTATACACACACACACATACACATATATACCCAAATAGGCACTTAAAAGTGGGTGGCTTCGTATGTGTGAATAAACGTAGACATTAACAAAGTATAATCCTAAAATATTTACCAGGATGTGCTTACTATCAGTAGGAAGATATAAGAAGGAAAAGCTTTGTTATTTTGAATTCCTTGAATGCTTTTGAAACAGTTACTGATTATTCTTTTTCCATGATTGAGGTTTTCTTTCTCTTTAGAGAGTAATATTCAATTAGGACTTGCACATATCATTAATGTAACAAAAAGGGAATAAGACTTAGATATGAAAGATGGGTCTTTAAGACTCTGTCTCTATGTAAAAGTAAGATGGGTAATTTATCTGGACCATTGACTCTTTATATATATTTGACTGAGTTCTTTGATTCTGCTTTTGGGTATGTTTGAGTGTGTATCTGTGTCTTTAATTCTAGAACAAGTAGTAATTATTTAAACAAATTTGGCATACTTAAATGTGTGGCATAAACCATTATAAATGTTCAGGAAACTTTTCATGGAGTGGCATCACTAATGGTGTGAGTCCTTTGAGGATAGGACTTTCTACAGTTCCCCTTGAAGCTATTAGAACAGTATCTAGCACATGTCTTGGGAGATTATCTACTTATTGTCCTCATTTTTCAGAAGTAATAGACTAGGAATAAAACAATGCTTGGGTTTAGGTACTCAACTAGTTAGTAGCTGGGCTAGGAAAAACAGAGCAAATCTCTAATACCCTAAGATGTAAGAAGAAAAGATACATGTTTGCATTTCTCAAGTTCTGCTAAAATAATTTCAATTGATTTCCTTTAAATAATATGAAAATCTATTATTTTTATTCTATAGCAATATTGTCTCACTGAATCAAAGACTAGTTTGGATTATTCACATTTTCATTTGCCCATCTACATTCATGTTTTTCCTTAGCCAGAGTTCTTTGTATTTTTGTAAGTCATGGCTCATGGACTGCATCACTCGCAAAGACAGAGAACTTGATGCGAAGTCTCTTTTTTATGCCATTTTTATGTATTTTCATCTTTAGCAATGAATGGCCACTTCTGGAATCTCAGAAATAGCCAATAGGAAAACAATCTCTTACAGTGGCTCAGTATGTCTTCAAATCATAGGTTAAAGTCTGGGTCTTCTCAGTGGATCCAAAGCTGTGTTCCTAACCAAGAAACAAATGCAGAAACTATAATGTCACATGCACATTGCCATTTGACTCCTGCTTGCTTTTGCATGCTTCACTTCCCTTCTCATTCTTGGCTGGGTGGGCTTTGGATGGGGTTCTTAAAATGCTTATCAGGACTGTCTCCACCTCATATGACTGACGTTTATTCCACTGGGTATGATCATGTATGGCCACTGACTCGTTCTCTCTACGTGCCCCACCTCACTCTCATGACAGTCATGGTGGCTGGGGGCAGGTGGTGCACCCTGACAGCTGTGCCAATACATCTTTCCTCCTGGTCTCTCACACTGCTCCAGAAGTGGGTGAGCTTCTCCAGTTTCACTTGGGGTGAGAAACCAGGCATTACCAGTGGGGCTGGTACTCAGATTTGGAACATGCGAGCACTTGGTACCTTAGTCTAGTTCACAGCCTGGAGAAATATAACTTATGACTTCTTCCTTGGGTATGATAGTTCTAAACCTAGTCAATATTTTATGATATTATCTAATTTGATCTCTGTGTAAACTATTCCTTACTATTTCTATGCTGTTGTTGTTTTTAGATGCTGTGGAATCAGTATCCGACTCATAGTGACCCTACCTACAACAGGCGAAACACTATTGTCAGTGCTTCTCTGCTACTCATAGGGTTTTCAATGGCTGATTGTTTTCTTGGGAGTGGGTTGCCAGGTCGTTCTCCCAAGCCTGCAGCACCTGGTGTTGCCAGGCAATCTCCCATCCAAGTACTAACCAGGCCCGACCCTGCTTAGCTTCCGAGATCTGATGGGATCGGATGCCACAGGGCTATGGTTACAGACTACTATTTCTATAGATCTCCCCAATCACAAAAGAAAATGATCAGACACTCCAATACTTCACCCCCTAAATTTTTGCTTAAATAGGCTGGTTTGCTCACAAGAGCATTCATCCTGAAATACTTGGCCTCAGAAGGAGGGGTAATATGCCTTGGGTTGCTTTTTTTTAAAAATTTTTTAAATGGATCTGACTAGCCTAAAAGATCCTCTTTTCCAATGATACAAGTATTCTTCTTTTAACCAATAAGCATTGCTTTTTCTTCCTTTTGCCATGTATAAAGCCCCCTGCGTGCAACACCAATCCATATAAATGCTTCCCATATCGATTGCCATAATCTTTTCTCTACAAATATCACATTATCTCCAGCATGCTTTGTCATTCCCACTTCATCTCAGCAGGTCCCTTTGCTCCCCTAGTGGAGACAAAAGGCTTGTTTGAAGGTGGAGCTGGTTTGTTTTTACCAGGTTCCAAGCTCTGTGAGGCCCTTATATGATCAATATTTGTTATCTGTATCTTGAAGATGCTGAGGGGTGTAAACATCTGAGAAAGACACACCCCCTCAGCCACAATAATGAAAACTACCTCCTCATTAGGATGAGACCGTCCAAATAAAAATAAACTTTCCAAAATATTGCTCAGTAACTGGGGCTAACGTATGTCAGAGCCAGCTGAGGAAAGAACCTTAAGATTGGTGTCAGTCTTCAGTATGCAGGAAAAAAGGACAAACCAAGAAACTTAAAAATAAATGGTCTAAAATTTGGGAGAGAGCCAAAGGAATTATGAGTAATATAAACCAAGGGAATAGGAACTTTCTGGGGAAAAAATAGTTGTAAAGGATGTTAAATGTGGCAAAATGCCTGGTATTGAGAAATTAGAGTGCACATCAGATATATCAATACGAGGTCCTGTTGGACACAGCACAAACAATGCTGGTGGAAGAATGAAGGAAAACTTAGTAGCTCAGAGAGAAATGGATTTGAGGAAGTACAGACAACCCTCAACTCTTGTTTTGAAGTCAGAATGATAAACAGAAGAAGCAATAGGGTAGAACCTAGAGAGCAACATTAAGAGATTTTTGTA
>VMDO01026532.1:0-26579 GCA_007922755.1 Pedetes capensis | reverse complement strand
GGTCTGTCTCCCAAGCCTGCAGCACCTAGTGTTCCCAGGTGGTCTCCCAACCAAGTATTAATCAGGCTCGACCCTGCTTAGCTTCCAAGATCTGAGGGAATCGGATGCTACAGGGCTACGGCTGCAGGCAGGGGTATATAAATATGAACAGCCATTATGGAAAACATTATGATTATCCCCCAAAAGTTAAAAACAGAACTACTTTATGATCTAGCAATCCCATTTATTTATATATATTCAAAGAAATTAAAATCAATATCTGAAGAAATAGCTGTATTTCCATATCCATTGTAGTATTATTCACAATAGGTGAAATTCAGAAAGAGAATACATGTCAATTGAAACATGAATGAAGAAAACGCAGTGTCATTTAAGGAAACATGGATGAAACTAAAGAGCATTATGCCAAGTGAAGAGTCGCACAACAAAAAAGCAAATACTGAATAATCCCACTTATATGTAGAAATGAAATTCCTTTTAGGAAATGACTGCAACTGGGAAAATACTACATACTATATAATTTGTGGGCAAGAAATTCAAATTTGAGGGCAATGATGGAGGAATAATGGAGTTGATTGTGAAATATTAAGTGAGATTAAAAATGAAAAAAATTAAGTCTCTACCATGTTTCTGGACCTTTTTGTAAAAGGGCTGGGAAGAAAAAAGAAAACATCCTGCTATATAGTAAAACATTGAGTGTAGTATTGTCCTGGGTGTTCAAAAAAGTGTTGACAATTTAGAGGTTTTGTTGAGGAGGGATGGTGTTAGATTATACAGTGGAATAATTTCCAAATTTAAGGACATAACCAAGAGGACATGAATTATATAAAGAGACAATATTAGAATTACAGAAATAATAGGGTGTAATTGGAAGTAGAAAATGAACAGAGACCTGGAATTCCAAGGCTTCTAGGGGTGATTTACATAGAGAGAGATGTGGTATGAACTACTAGTTATTACGAGTTTAAGAATTATATTGGTGACAATATTTTCTTTCCTGATACTGCCAGTTTTCACCTGATATGATTTGTGTTTACATCAACACAAATGTATTTATTATAATACAGAAAATGTAACTATATTAAATGGTTATTTATAGTAAAGTATTACTTATTTTCATACATTTCCCCTCAAGACAAGCTTATGCCAGGCATTATTTTAGATATGCTCAGGGAGTAGGCTTAGAATTTTATTAGAGAGAACAAATAATGAAATAATGAAAGCAATTTACAGTAAGTGCAAGATTTATCAGTAATGAGCAATGTGTCTTAATTTTTCTTACAGACTGCACCAAATTTACTGAAGGTAAAAATAAAGAACTAAAAATTCCTGGTTCAAGATCTCCCTATATCTATTCAAGAAAGCTTTCTGAATGTCTTTTCTGAGAAAAAGACTCATGATTCAAAATATCAGTTGTATGGATAGCTAAGTTTTCTTCTATTTTGCACAGAAAGACCACACACTTGACTTTTCCACTGAAGTGAATAATGACCTATATTTCAAGGAGAAATAATATAAAAATTCCTGCTGTAGAGGCTTATGAAAAGGGCTCTTTGACATAGGAAACACAGCTTTTTCCTGCTTTAACTTACCTACTGGGACAGAGCAAAATACATACATAATTTTCATGTGTTTATCATACAGACTGAGGGCTGGGGTTTAGCTCAGTCGGTAGAACACTGCGCTGCAGTCTCTGAGGTCCCGTGTTCAATTCCCAGCATCCCCAAAATGGGAGAAGGACCTGGCAATCCACTCCCAAGGCAATCCCGAAACAGTCAGCCATTGAAAACCCTATGAGGGTCGCTATGAGTTGGGTACCGACTCGACAGCACCTAACAACAACAACAATCATACAGACATTGATGGGTGTTTCTGCACAGGGTTTCTGGTGTTGAAGGTTTTAGGCCAGGGATAAGGGAGTCACAATTTCTACTAACTGTGACTAGAATTCTGTCATGAGTTCTGGTAAGGATTTTATCTTGCAAATGTTGATAAAAGTTAAGTGAGTTATCTGGACATAAGCCAAATCGTTAAGATCATATATGCCATTTTATGAATGGAGACTGTCTGAGGATGTGGTTTTCTCCCCACCAGTTTTCACTTTGAAGAGATTATTTAGCACTGTTTAATATCCTCCAAGGAACTAAATCCTCCACTATCACTAGGGTGAACACATTCTGGAAGTATCAAACAGTGCCTTTATATTGCATAAATATCTCCTGAAAGTTGTTTGTCATGTAAGTCATTCTTTGCCCTGGATCTTTGTAGTACTTATTTGTTGATTATTTTCTGAGGTCATACAATTGACTTTATACTTTTAACTGTGGAAATTACAGGTACATTACTACATTTTATGAGTACAGATTAAATTAGAATGATTATTAAGCATCAGTTTTAACAAAATTTAATACAGGAACACTCCTTCTGTGTGTCTCTCTGTTCCAAGGCAATACAACAGATTTGCAGAAAGTAATCAGCCTACTTTCCAGTGTGGGTGTAATTGTGACCACACATCAACTTGTTCATTCCAGGTGCCACTCCACCTAGTAAGATTTTCTGGGCCCTGGAGCCCATGTACATTTTAACTTTTCAATATTGCCAGTGTTTGCTAAGCAAGGATTTTGTTAGGCAAAGTACTTAAGATGTCTACTGATAGAAATGGGCAAGGAGGTGCTAAAGCTGGGAGGTGCAGCCTCCTGCTATGCAAGTTTGATCCCAAGTAAAGCAGAGAGCATAAGGATGGGTAAGGAGAGCCCCTGCCTGGTTTATAGTCTAAAGTTCATCATGGAGTCAATAGTTCTTAAGCAAATGTTGTCAGTCAGAAGAGTCCTGTGTCTTCTAAGAATAGAGAAGAAAAGCACTGTTGCCACTCAGTCTTGGCTGTGACAGTAAGAATCTTGGCTTCAGTGAAGATGGAACAGATAGATTTTAAAGCACAGCCACAAAGGTTCTTAGTCTCTTAGGCTCTTGTTCTCATTCATGGCCACCAGAGGCAACCCACTTTTGCTGTGGAAATCTGCATCTACTCACAGGTTCAGGAGGCTGCTCTTACCTGGTTCCCTGGAGCGCATTTTCTCTAGGAAATCCTACAAACAAACAAACAAACAAACAACCTTTTCTATGAATTTAACCTTCACTGATGCAGTGATCTGAAGTTACCCCTGATACATTGTCCTTCCACTGCTGTCCATTCTATATCCTTCCTAATTTCTGTTATCTCATCAGAGGTCATGCTGGATTTTTTGGTAGTGTGTGACAAAGCTTCACTTCTCAGGACTCTGAAGTTTTAATGGTTATGGTCTTCTTTTCCACCCAGGGTTGCAGCATGTCTCTATTCCCAGCTAAAGTGGGGCCAAGGAGCACTGGTGAGGTGGGGAATAGCCAATTTTGCCATCAGAGTTCAATACTTATCCCCACAAAATTCCATAGAAATAGTCATTCTTCCTCCCACTGATCAAGGTCCATTATCCCTGCCAATCTGGTAATCACCAGGTACCAGGATTTCGACCTCACTGATAGCAGTCACAATTTATAGTTAAATGAGATGCTTGCTGTGTACCCTGCTTTAGTGCTTATGCTATAAAAGATTCCATGTCTATGGATCAAGCATTGAGCAAGCTTGTACATCATAGTACTAAATAAAGCCCTGGGTAACAGAATCAAACCATGATTTGAATAAGTATATATTACTTGTAGGAAGATATGTCTGGTGTTTCCAGGACTGAAATTTCCTCTGAGAAATAGATGCCAAGAAAGAATAACAGAAGCCAAGAAAGGATAGTGCCTATGAGAAAACAAATGGAGAGACAGTAGAGAGTTGGATGAGTCTGGGAGAGCTATCCGATTGAATTATAAATCTAATCACAATGAAGAAGACAGGGAAAGAAGGTTGCCAGGAGCTTTCAAGGAAGCAGTGCCATCTGTGAAAAGTTCAAGTCTATGAAGGAGTTCTTGAGTAAAAGATGCCTTTC
Organism: Pedetes capensis; assembly: GCA_007922755.1. NCBI lineage: Eukaryota > Metazoa > Chordata > Mammalia > Rodentia > Pedetidae > Pedetes > Pedetes capensis. The sequence continues at coordinate 22,608 of VMDO01026532.1, read as the reverse complement.
TGAAGAATCCTCTTCTTTCCCAGGAAGAGGTCAGGATTTGTATCCATACCATACATAATCATTGGCTGGGAGAGGTTTGGGGAAAGCATGGCTTTGGAGCAAACATGCAAATGGATTTAAGAAGCCACTAGGGCTTCTGATCAACTATGCTGTCACTATTTGGAAGTCAGTCAGTGGGTTCTCATCACTGGCACACTTCTCAATGCTTATTTTTAACTGATAGATAATAAAATACTTTAATTAGAAATTTGACTATGGAGTGCTTGAACTCATGTCCTTGGAAGTTTTCTTGGAGTTCATTTACTAAATGCAAAACAAATCTGCAATTTTATTTCAGAATGATTTATTTTTATTTCAACACTTTATTCAGCTGCCAGTCCTCTTCTATTGTCTGGAGTGATTTTACAATATTTTCTGTTGTTTTTTGCAGAATTTATTCACAGAGAATAAGACTTTATTTTTGCTTTTCTTTTTTTGCGGTACTAGGGATTAAACCTAGGGCCTCACACATGCTTTGCAAGTGCTCTGTCACTGAGCTGCACCAACAGTACATTTTTTTACGTTTTATTTTGATATAAGGTCTCAGTAAGTTACATAGGCTGCCTCTGGCCTTGAACTTGTGATTCTCCTGCCTCTGCCTTCTGAGTCACTGGGATTACAGGAGTATGCCACCATGCCCTGCCGAGAAGGACACATTTTTATCAATTACCATGTTCAAGTCAGTCGTAAAAAATGTTTGTACGTAAATATAAACCCTACACATAGATGAATTCTATGGTATAATGGTAGGAAATCAACATAAGGAGTCCAATATGTTCCAGAAATTGTGTATATATTATTTTAACATTACTTTTGTTTTAATATTTATTAATTTATAATCAGTCTGTGTGTATATTATGAAGGAAAATATTAAATACTTCATGACAACTTTAGTGACCCTTTAGCCAGTATTTTTACACAATAAACTATAAAATATTCTTTAAAATATTGAGACTTTTTTGAATAAGATAGCTTTAAAAGTACACTTATGGATACCTTGGTCATTGTGTGATACCTGAGAGACCACACAGACCATATGTATCATTTTAACTTCACATGTTGTCATCAGCTTAGTTTAGTATTTTATTATGGATTGATTGATTCATTCATTCATTTATTTTTGCCGTCTTCAAGGTTGAACCCAGGGCTCCACAATCCCAGTCCTCTTTTCACGTATTAAATTTTTAGTCAGGCTCTTGCAAATTATGCAGGCTGCCTCTGACATTGAACTTGCACTCTCTCTGCTTTCACCTCCGGAATTCCTGAGATTACAAGAATGTGCTACAGCACCTGGTTTAGATTTTCTTAATGTCAGATAAATCATCCATAAATACTGAATCTTTGCTTATGACAGCATGTATGGTTTAATGGAAACAGAACATTTTATAGCTTTTATAATCAACTACTACTATTTTATACATACATCTAGCTATACATTTATCTATATATACTTATAACATTATTTATTCTTCAGGAAATTTCTGGGAGAAAATTAAATGGATAATTAATTCACAAGATTTAATCTCTAACACTTATAATATCCCTCTCTATCCTAGTCCACATATTACACATTTCCCTCAAATTTCACAAGGTGGTGCTATGTATTAAATTTAATAAAATTTTGTGTTTAGTAAAGGATACTTCATCTTAATGAACTGTCTCTTTTTATTATCTTTTTATTATATTTATGATGATAAAACAGGAAATTGCTACTATATGAGTCTATTATATATTTATGCCTCTCATCTGTGGAGCCTTAATTGGCACAAGTGATGAGAAAGCAAAACCTGAAAAAGGCTGATGTCTTACCCATAACAGGACTGTTAAGGTTGCTTAATGGTGTGTGAGAGCTTATCAAATTCATCATAGTTCACACTCACGTTTTGTGTTATTACTTTTCCTTTTTTGATGGCTAATTGGATTACAACTTATAAATTCAACATAAATCTTTTCCAGAATGTGCAATAATTATTGATATGTCCTTCTCAACCACACAGAATGGATCTAATAAGCCACACAAAAAGATGCAGGCTCTAGCTTTTAAATGACATATCACAAGTGCTAACAGGTTATTGAAATTTCTGACAGAAAATGTCAAGTGGAATTTTTTGAAAATCATGGAAGCATAAATATTACTTAAAAATAGTTTGGGCTAGATGCTGAATCACATGTCTGTAATCTCAGCTGCTCAGGAGACTGAGGTAGGAGGATCCTGGGTTTGAGGTCAGAGCCACCTACACAATTTAATGTGATCTTGTCTGCAAAATAAAAGATGAAAATGAGAAATGAGGGTGTGTCTCAGTGGTAGACCACTTGTCTTGAACACATGATGCCTAGAGTTCAGCACCACAGTATTGCCCAAATAATAAATAAATAAATAAATAAATAAATAAATAAACGTTAATAAATTCACCTTACACCAACATTATTAAATCATTCTTTTCAGATAAACATAGAGACATGTTACAATTCTGATTAACATGTCATTAATAGCAAAAGAATCTATCAAGTATATAAACAATAGTACATACTGTATATAAACACTAGAAGTATAGAAGTATATAAACACTCTTAATCCCTCAGTTGCAGTGTTTCCTAAATATCAAAGCAGTTATGAATCTAGAAGAGCTATGGAAGAAGAGAAGTCTGCCCATATCCCAGAGAATCTTACATTTATCTTGCCTGTCAGTGTAGCTACCAAAGTTATTTTAAAAAATAACATGTAAAGGGAAATGGCTTTGTCCTTCCCTCGACTCTTTTATTCGACTCACTGACCTTCAATTTCATTTTCCTCCTCTGCCAAGGAGGCCAGGCCTTATGTGGGCCTAACAATAACCCTGAACTCACCTGCTGCCACCTTCCTCAGTTTCTCACAGTGTCCACCACACACTGGCCAACTGCTGGATGGTTCTGTTGTTATTGTTGTTAGGTGCCATGGAGTTGTATCTGAACTCATAGTGACCCTGCATACAACAGGCAAATCACTATTGTCAGTGCTTCTCGGCTATTCATAGGTTTTCCAATGGCAGACTGATATTTGGGAGTGGGTTGCCAGGTCCTTCTCCCAAGCCTACAGCACCTGGTGTTCCCAGGCAGTCTCCCATGGAAGTACTAACCAGGCCAGACCCTGCTTAGCTTCGGAGATCTGATGGGATCAGATGCCACAAGGCTATTGCTGCAGGCTGATGGATGGTTCTACAACCACTTTATTGTCACATCTCCTCTTGCTTATTAACAAGAGATATTCTCTCTGCCCTGGACCGTTTTTCTCAGGTATTCTCTTAAGTGAGAATTGCTTCCCTAGTCCAGTCTCAACTCACTCATCACTTTCTTAATGAAACCTTGTATGATTCCCTAAAACAGACTTAACCCCACAAGCCCTCTATGTAACCATAAAACACAATCCAGTTTCATATCTTTCATAGAACATATGATTATATAAAATTGCTGTGGTTGCTTATCTAAAATTATTTTGACAGCTAATTTATTTTCTATTTGTTTTCTACTATGTCCTTCCAGAAGGTAAGCTAAAAAAAAGAAGTCTTTTGTGTTTTTTGCAAAGATTTATTTCCTGAAACCAGGGTGTGTTGAACCTTAATTAGTCATTTTTCACTCAAAGAAGGAATATATTTCATGAAATTAAAAGATTTCAGCAAATAACATATATTTAAGACTTGAGGTCGGAGCCACCTGCACAATTTAACAAGATCATGCAATTCAAATTTGCATTCAAAATTGCATGTGTCCTATGTTTGATTGGTAGAGGTTTGCTTTTTTTACCCCTAAAGTAGGCTTGTTTTTTTAAAAAAATTGACATTGCAAGCATAATTTCATTATCATTGGGTTTCTACAGCAGTCTTTAATTCAGTTTCTCTGATTTCTTCTTGTGTGTATGCATGTATATGTGTGTAAGAGACAGAGACAGGAAAGAAAGAAACAGAAAAGAAGAAAGAAAGAAAGAGAGAGAGACAGGAAGAAGGAAAGGGAAAGAAAGAAAGAGAAAGAGAAAGAAAGATGAAGGAAGGTAAGAAAGAACACAAAAGAAAATATTAGAAGGTAAGGAAGGAAAGAGAAAAATGCAAAATAGAATGCAAATTGTATTTCATTTTTTAAAAAGATCTTTCAAACACTTACAAATAATCTCACAATCATCTTCTGTTTCTCTTTGGAAATTTTATTCCTTATTATGACTTTTTAAAGTGTGTTTAATTTAATCCCCAGTGTTTATAGAAAAAGATTATTTTGCTATTTGTATTTTTTGCTTATCTCAAGACTACTATTAATGATAATGTAAAATATGGTTCAGACAAATAATTATGAGTGTGCCAGTATCTGAATGGGTAATATAACATTTCTTGGTCTACCGTTTCAAGTGTGCTTATAATTATGAATATTAATGCAACCTATTTCCAATCTAACCTGATTAGATACGCATACACTTTCAGAAGTTAATCAGTCGTCAAGTGAAATACAGAGAAACTGAATATGTAGGTCTTTATCCTTAGCAGACTTTGGTTATAAAATGTGGATGTCCTCCTCTTCTTTTTTCTGAAAAACAAATCATTAATGCATGAGCCCTTGACAGTCCACTTATTGGAAGTTATTTCCACTTGAAGCATCTGCCATCTATTCATCTGCAAATAATATTGGTAACGTCAACCTCTGACAGGACCAGTTATCATATCCTGGTGATTTTGTCAAATACTGCACTCTGACATTGGAGTGAAGATGTGTTCATTTCTCTCAATGCTTGTCAGTAAGAACAAAACTAGAAACAGTCCTTTGAATTGTAAGTATTTACCATTTGTTCATTGATATACACTTATGAAATTTGTGCTGGCTGTACTGATGGTACTGGGAATGCTTGTGATGTCACTATCACTAACAAAGAAGATATTTGGCATTGCCATTTATTTATAGCACACTTTCACTTTGCCAAGGGAATCTATAGTTTCTCTACCACATCACCAGTATCTAAAGAAGCATTCTAATCTACTTACATGTAAAGATAGGCCATAGACAGGAGGAAATTTTTCTTTTTCCCAAGTTCTTCCAGATTGACCTTTTACGTGGAAATTAGAAAGTGAATATGTGAACTTCATCATGTGACAAACCACAACAGAAACGTATAAGAATATTTCCACATATTTGAAAATTAAAGCGTTTCTAAATAACTCATGATTCATAGAAGAAGTTTTGAATGAAATTATATCTTTAAAGAAAAAAATGTAAAATATAAAATCAAGAAATGGAAGTAAAGCAATACTTAAACAGAAATACATAAAACTTAATGCATGTATTAGAGTAGAAAACAATTGTCAAATAAATAATACAAACATACACCATAGGAAAATATGTAAAGAAGTTTAAGCCCAAAATAAATGGAATCATTGAAACAATATGAGATGAGATTCCATTCAAAACGTAGACAGACTGCAAGAGAGAAGCGGAGAAGTAAAACTTTACCTTTTGGAAAAAGTGATGTGTGTAGCAAAATTGACCACACATACACATAAACATTTCCATCTTGCCTTACATAAACCCCAAGCACAAATAACTAGCATCACTAATGAAGGGGAATATCTTTATAAACCATATGTACATTAAAGGTATAATAGGTAAATACTATACAAAAAAATGTTAACCATAAAGGTGATAACATAGATGAAATGAATCCAATTTTTGAAAGTCATCAACTGCCAAAGCATACTTAGGAAGAAATAAATTACATTACAACCCAACATTTATTATTTAAATTGAATTATTAGTCAAAATCTTCCAGTGAGGAAATAGTATGCCAAAAGGGCTGTCAAATTTTATAAATATTTAAGAAATAAACAGTATTACATTTTCAAAAAATCCTTCAAAACTTAAGGGAGGTGGGAATACTTTCAATATACTTCATGAGGTTGTTGTTTTTATTGTTGTTAGGTGCTGTCGAGTCGGTATCCAACTCATAGCAACCCTCATAGGGTTTTCAATGACTGTTTCGGGATTGCCTTGGGAGTGGATTGCCAGGTCCTTCTCCTATTTTGGGGGTGCTGGGAATTGAACTCAGGACCTCAGAGACTGCAGCGCAGTGCTCTACCAACTGAGCTAAATCCCAGCCCATTATGAGGTTAGCATTAGCTAATACTGCTAGTCCAATTGTAAGTAAAGAAAACCATAAAAAAATTCTTCATGAATACAATTATACAAATTCTCAACTTTAAAGAAACTAAATCAATTTGGTATATGTACATATATACCTACCTACAAATGTATAAAGATGAGTAAAAATGGATTGTTGTAATTGTTAGGTGCCATGGAGTCGAGTCTGACTCACAGTGTCCCTATGTACAGCAGATTGACATACTTGCCAATTCTGTGCCAGGCAAACGATCTTATTTATGTTTAAGCCCATTGTTGCAGACACTGTGTCAATCCATCTGGTGGAGGGTTTTCCTCTTTTGCGTTGACCTGCTACTCTCCCAAACATGATGTTCTTCTCCAGGGATTGGTCTCTCCTGACTCCATGTCTGAAATATGTAAGATGCAGTCTGGCCGTTCTTGCTTCCAAGGAGCACTCTGGTTGCACTTCTTCTAGGACAGATCTGTTGGTTCTTTTGGCAGTCCATGATATATTCAAGAGACATCTCCAGCACCACAATTCAAAAGCATCAATTCTTTTTCTGTCTCTCTGGTTCGATGTCCAGCTTTCACAACCATATGATGCCACTGAAAATACCATGGCATGCGTCAGACACACCTTCGTCTTCAATGTGACGTCTTTGCTTTTCAATACTCTAAAGAGATCTTTTGCCACAGCTTTTCCTAGAGCATCGCGTTTTTTGATTTCTTGACTGCTGCTTCCATGGGTGTTGATTATAAAACCAAGCAAAGCAAAATCTTGGACAACCTCAATCTTTTCACCATTTATTGTGAAGTTTCCTGCTGACCCAGTTGTAAGGATTTTTGTTTTGCTGATGTTTGGTTGTAACCCATACTGAAGGCTATGATATTTGATCTTCATCAGTAAGTGTTTTAAATCCTCTTCACTTTCAGCAAGGAGAATTGTGTCATCTGTATAACACAGGTTGTTAATGAGTCTTCCTCCAATCTTGATGCTGCATTCTTCCTCATAAATTCCAGCTTCTCAGATTATTTGCTCAGTGTATAAATTGAAGAGATAGGGTGAAAGTATAGAACCCTGACGCACACCTTTCTCAACTTTAAACCACTCAGTGTTTCCTTGTTCTATTCGAACAACTGCCTCCTGGTCCATGTACAGATTTCTCATGAGCACAATTAGGTGTTCTGGTATTCCCATTTTCTGAAGTGTTATCTATAATTTGTTATGATCAGCACAATCAAATGCCTTTGCATAGTCAATAAAACATAGATAGACATCTTTTTGATATTCTCTGCTTTCAGCTAATATCCACCTGATATCAGCAATGATGTCTCTGGTTCCCTGCCCTCTTCTGGATCCCACTTGATTTTCTGGTAATTCCCTGTCTATATACTGCTGCAGTCACTTCTGAATGATCTTTTGTATAATTTTGCTGGTGTGTGATATTATTGATATTGTCTGATAGCTTGCACATTCAGTTGGATCCCCTTTTTTGGGAATAGGTACAAACATGGATCTCTTCCAGTCAGTTGGCCAAGTAGCTGTTTTCCAAATCTGTTGGCATAAACATGTTAACACCTCCAGTGCTGCATCTGTTTGTTGAAACATCTCTATTGGTATCCCATCATTTCCTGGAGAGTTGTGTTTCACCAGTTCTTTCAAGGCAGCTTCCACTTCATCCTTCAACACCATTGGTTCCTCTTCATATGCAACCTCTTGGAATGGTTGGTCATCTACCAATTCTTTCTTGTATAATGACTCTGTGTATTCTTCCCATCTTCTTTTGATGTTTCCTGCATCATTTAACATTTTCCCTGTAGAATCTTTCACTACTGCCACTCAAGCCTTGAATTTTTTCTTTACTTCCTTAAGCTTGAGAAACCCAGAGCGTCTTCTTCCCTTTTGGATAGGCAGGATTTGTATAAGGAATGAAAGGCAAATGGGATATTTAAATTTGCCATTATTCACCATATTAAGCAGTATAATTACTTCAATAAATTCAGAAACTATCCTGGCTACCATGATCATAAGAACAACTCTCAACAAATTATTGAGTTAAATTCCTTAAGCTTCAATTCTATGGAAAAGTTTTAAAAAACTGATTTTAAGTAGTGAAAGACTGAACAGTTTATCTGAAAGATCAGGAACACTGCAAGGATGTCTATTCCATCAGCCCCATTGAGGGGAATATGAAAATGTCTCTAACCAAAGGCAACTTGAGTGTTTTTATAAAATGAAATCCAATGAATCCAAACAAAAAGCCTCTGGGAAGTCATGAGGATCACCAAATATACACCAACAAGGAGTATAGCAAGTCTAGGTAACAACTGATTTGTGTTTACTAGAGATGACAAATGAATTCTAAAATTTATACTAAACGGCAGATTATAACAGCAAAAATAACTTTGCAAAACAGTGGATAGAGTTGAAAATGTATTTTAACACTGTAATAATAAAGGGCGCCTGTAGTTGTAGCCCTGTGGCATCTGATCCCGTCAGATCTCGGAAGCTAAGCAGGGTTGGGCCTGGTTAAAACCTGGATGGGAGACCATCTGGGAACACCAGAAGCTGTAGGCTTGGGAGAAGGACCTGGCAACCCCCTCCCAAAAATCAACCTGCCATTGAAAACCCTATGAACAGCAGAGAAGCACTGACAATAGTGTTTCCCCTGTTGTACAGAGGGTTGCTATGAATCGGATACTGACTCAACGGCACCTAACAACAACAACAACAACAGTAATAAAGGCAGCATGATATTCATGAAAAAACAGAAAGAGATCCATTTAGTATGGTATAAAGACTCTTAATATCAATATTCAGATGAATGAAGGATTGATCTTCACAAGGATGTCAAGGTGATTGAATGAGGAAAGGATAATCTTATTATCAAATGCTGTTGAAATGTTGAACATGTATATAGAAAAACGCACACTTGACACTTTATTTCAAAATACCAAAATGGATCACAGACCTAATATAAGCCTTAGAATTATGAAAAATTAGAAACTAATTATTGGAGATATTTTGTTGTCACTGACTATATTGGCATTTAACCCTGTAATCTATGAGTGAAGTTGAATAATTTGCTTACCCATTCATCCACATCAAGCCATTTAAGTTGGGATGATGACAAATTACAATGCTTCCAATATCACTACATGACTTTTTGTGTGAAAATATTTTCTCTCAGTTTTTCTTAGGATAAATGCTTAAGAGGACAATTGTTTTCTTATAAGTTTATTCTAATTTTCTAAAATTCAACCAAACTGTTTTTACAGAGTGGATTCTGTACCTAATTTTTGCATTAGCATGGTAGTCATAAAGTTATTTTGCAATGATTCCAAGATTTTGTATTTTAATTTAAAAATAAATGTTTTAATAGGCATAGAGTAGTAGAATACAGCAATGCCATCCTGGTGTCTGATCTCATCAGATATTGGAAGCTAAGAAGGTTGGGCTTGGTTAGTCCTTGGATGGGAGATCACCCATCCAAGGGAATACTAGGTGCTGTAGGCTTGGGAGAAGGACCCAGTAGACCACTCTTGAAATGATCAGCCATTGAAAACCTGTGAATAGCAGAGAAGTACTGACAAAAGTGATAGGTATTGCAGAATATCTGGTGGTGTTTCATCTGTTATACCTAACATCATTATGATTCAGACCAACTTGATGGCACCTAACAACAACAAGGTAGTACTGTCTCATAGTTTTAATTTCACTAATGATTAATTAATTCAAACATCTTTTGAAGAGCTTGTCATCTTGAAATCTTTTTTAGTCAGGTATGTGGTCAAATCTCTTGATCTCTTTAGAACTGTTTAATTTATGATTGAAGGCATTGAAGGACTTCCAAAGATGTGAACACTCTCATATAAATTTTGTACTCATTCATCACAAAGACAAAATATTAAAGCCTAAGTTATTCCTTCATGAACCTCTCAGCTTCTCAACACATGCAAAAAATTACATATCATGGAGCCCTAGAGTCTAGTAGCATCCTATCCTTTGTCCTATAAGCCATAAATTTAAACAGAAACTTTCAAAATAGCCAAAATCAATAATGTTGTACATTTCAAAGACCATGGACTTAGTACTTCCTGATTTCTTGTAATTTATTGCTGAGCTAATAGATTGTTTATAAACAACTTAAAAATCTCTGAAAACATCCTGTTCTGCATTTGCTGCAGAAAAACTGAACAAAAGCTGAAATTTACTTAATGCGCTAGATATAAACATGTAGAATTTTATTGTAGCTGAAGTACTTTTGGTGTAATGCATTATCATAAAAACCCAGAAATTGTGATACAAAATCAGTATTTCTTTCGGAATAAATGAAAATTGACTTATGTGGGTGGATATAATAGAAAAGTAATTCATTGGTCTTAATTATATTATTGCTGGAAACTGAATAATGTGAAATTCCAAATCTCAAATTCAGAAGAAAGTGTATATTAATGATTTAGTTCTGTTATTACACATCTAGATTTATCATAGTACTTGATCCATGAAAACAATTGTTACATTTACACTTAAGTTTTTCTTATTAGATTATGATATTTATGATGTCAGGACTATGTATTTACATCATTGGATCTGTGTTAGTGGTCATATATCTTGCATCTAAAACACACTTAATAAATATTTTGAACAATTGATAAATAATATAATGAAAATCACCTTAGGTAAACACATAGCACTCCAGTTTCAAAGTGTATAATTTAAAAAAATGTAACTGACACATGATTGGCTTAATTTAACTGAATGTAGTTTATATAGAGTTTGTACAAATTAAAGTTTGCTCTCATTGAGCATTTAACATTTCAATGCTTATTTCTTTATTTGAGTTCAAATATCTCCAAGCACAAAAGTAGAACATTATCCCTTACTGGTTTGATATTACTGTTAATAATCAGCTGCCTGGAGTATTTTTGTCTACATAGACATAAATTGTGGGTCGGCAAGGAGAAGTTCTTATAGTACTGGGAATCTCAGGCCCTTGAGTACCCAGAGCCTTGGAGATGGACAGGAAGAACAAGTAAGCTTATAGCTCTGAGCCCTGAGAGCTAGAAGCCTATTCTTCCAGGCTTTAGAAGAGACAGACATATGGCTCTAGGTATTCACTTTGGGGACTTATTGCCCCAGGCTTTAACTGCCAGTGGTTCTGGGACTTGGCACCTCTGCTTATGGCAATTGTGGGCACTGCAGGAGACAGAAGCAAGCAGAAGCAGGTGGCACTTTCTAGTGTTAAAGTATCATGTCAGAATCCTTAGCCCTTGATTAGTGACAAGTTTTACAGATTTTGAGCCTAGGGTTTCTGAGACCCTTGGCCCTTAAGGCTTGGCAGCTTACTGGAACTCTTATCTCACCTTCAGTCTTCACAGGACTTGTTGACTTCATTGCCTCAACTCTTCATTGTTTCTGTCCTGGCTCCTCCCTGGAACTCTTTGAATCCAAGGCTTCACACATACTAAGCAAGTGCTCTACCATGGAGCTGCTCCCACAGGCCCTATTGTGTGTGTGTGTGTGTGTGTGTGTGTATATATATATATATTATATTATATTATATTATATTATATTATATCATATTATATAATATATATAATATATATTATATATATTAGGGCCCCACAGGCCCTATTGGAGAGAGAGAGACAGAGAGAGAGACAGAGAGAGAGACAGGGAGAGAGAGAGAGAGAGAGAGAGAGTAAGGTCTTATTAAGTTGTGCATGCTGCATATGGCCTTGAATCTGTGATCTTCTTTCCTCAGTCCCCTGCATCACTGGAATTACAGACATGCACCACAGTGCCTGGTTTCTCTGGAACTCTTCAGTAGCCTTCTTGCCCCTACTGTTTCCAGGAGGGCAGTGACTGCTGCTGCTGCTTCCATTGTTGCTGTTGTTCCACTGCTGCCACTGTTCACTGCTGCTTCAACCATCCTCCCTTCATGTAATCAGCTCAGCCTACTCCACTAGTAATAATGAAGTGAAAAGGCTACTCAAGAGGAGTCTTTTATTGAGACTAATTTTGCAATGCCTGCAGCCAGAGCCCTGTGGCATCCTATCCTATAAGATCTCAGAAGCTAAGCAGGGTCGGGCCTGGTTAGTAATTGAATTGGAGACTTCCTGGGAACACCAAGTGCTGTAGGCTTGGGAAACGGACCCAGCAAACCACTCCCAAAAATCAATCTGCCATTGAAAATCCTATGAACAACAGAGAAGCACTGACAATAGTGTTTCGCCTGTTGTACACAGGGTCGCTATGAGTTGGATACCACCTCGATGGTACAACAACAACAGCAATTTTGCAATACCAGGGGCACACGAGGGTGTCTCCTGGCTGGCTCACAAAGTATAACAAATAGCCTTCATATATAACCAGAACATGGTGTGTCAGTGGTGTCTTCACTTCTCATGGCAGCTCTTTATGCAAATTAAAAACTTCATTCATCCATTGCAACACCATTCATCAAATAGTCCTTCATCCCCATGATGAACTCCACTTGCACTAACCATAACAGTCCTACATGCAATAAAGGACTGTGTTTTCACCTAAGATCTCCTGCTGGTTTTCCAAGGGAAGTGCTCCCTATCTTGTCATGGTGGAAATGACTATAGGGTACACCAAGGCTTGTGATGACAAAATGTCCAGGATAAACTCTTTGAAATGGTTGTGGCTGGGAGAGTGCCTTTATAAACCAGAGTTATGTCTTGGCAGCAAGTAATTGTGGTTGCCATGTAGTCTCTTCAGGGCATCTGTTGTTGTTGTTGTTAGGTGCCCTGGAGTTGAATCTGACTCATAGCAACCCTGATAGGGTTTTCAATGGCTGTTTCGCGATTGCCTTGGGAGTCAGTTGCCATGTCCTTCTCCCATTTTGCAGTGCTGGGAATCGAATTTAGGACCTCAGAGATCGCAGAGCAGCCCTGTACCAACTGAGCTAAATCCCAGCCCCAAAGCATTAGAGGAGTGTTCAAAACTGTTGGTGTAAGCTGAGAGTCCTTTGCTCAAATTAGTCAGAGCACTTGTGCCCCAGGGAAGAGAGTAACAGCTGTGAATTAAAGTGCTGCATCTCCCCCAGCTTATTTAAAGGAAAAATAAAAATTTAAAAGTGTGCTTACAGTAGAGACTTCATTAATACTAAAAGTGATATAATAATGTGGTGTTTAGCAACACTCTAACAATGCTTAATTCCTTCCCCAGTACCCTGGAGAATGGTAAACCCTCTGATCTGTTTCATTACTAGTGGAAAAATTCCTCTTCTCTAGAGAACAAAAGTGAACTTGACAATAATGCAAAGGAGCTAAAAAATGGTTGCCCATTAGTGCTAGGAATATGGTTGTCTTAGTTTGTCTTTTCTTTGATTAAATTAGGAATTTATGGAAATAGGCATGAAACCACTCATTTTTTTATATAATGGGAGAAATCATAATTTTTCTCCAGTTCTAGCATTGGTTCACAGATTGTTCACACCTATGATTAATTGCCAGTGAACTAATTCACAGTTACTTGCATTGCAACCTATATAACAGGAATGAAAAAGTAGCAGAAGCCAGTAGAAGACAAGGCTATTGAACTTATTCAATTGATTATGTGCTCCGCTTCCATGACTTCTATTTGTACCTCAATGACTAAAAAATTTCTGTGTACACACTATCTCATAAAATCCAAAATAAATGGTTTTAAATTACTTTAATGATTTATATAACGTGGCTTAGGAACCTATTTTCTATTATAAAAATTAGTCATTATTGTCAATCAAGGAAATGCTTTAAAAGAGCCGTGTGGCATTAGAAAATTCAAACAAAATCATCATGGTATGTTTTTGTCCTCAGGGAATAAGTTTTAATGGGAAATAATATTTATAACAAAATTAAAAATTTGATTTACGTATACTAATTATTGAAGTATTCACTGCATTATTAGCATATGCTAAATTATAATTTCAACTAAACAAGATTTAATTTCAATTTAAAATACTTTAATAACTGTAATTTTCTGGACATAATCCTTAATTCTCTTCTGTTTCTATTAGTTTTAATTTCACAAATGTTTTGGAAACCCATCCAATAGGTTTAAAATATTAGTCTTCAAATCTTCTGCATATATAAAAAAGTCACGATTAGTCAATGATTATAATTATCTTTTTTTGGTGGACTTGAACTTTGGTGTTCATTTCCACAGAAATTTGAAAATATAGTGGCCTCTGAAAAGCTTGTGGTATCAAAAATATAGAAATTATACCTAAGAAGTGAAAATGATGTAAGAAATGAAATGATAGTATTAATGAATGGTTTAATCTGACCTATTCAGATATGAGAAGACACAACCGATAAGCATTCAGAAATTTGATTTTCCCTAAAAATGTCAGTTACAAAGCAAACATGAGGATTGAAATTGAGTTTAAAAAGTCTCTTGAAAATATTGAGTGTGAGTCATCACTTACATGATTTTATGGTTGAAGTTTCTATATCCAGCAGCCTGAAAACATGCTTATTCAATGAATCGTCAGTGGCTGGTAGCTATTGCTCATAAATCTACACTATTCACATGGCAGAAACATAGATCAAGGTGAAGTTCACAGGCTTATAAATTGTTATATGCCATACTTTTTATTCAAAAAGGAATTTCATTGACATCACTGCCATGAAATATGCTTTATCAGCTTAGTCTCTCTTTTATCAGCTAGCATGGACACAATTGCCTTTTCATGTGATTTTCTATTAATAGAGTGACTTACCTCTAATTCTAACAGTTGTTTATTATTTTTTTAAGAAACAATTGATTTGTTCTAAATATCTTGAGGAAATAATATGCTGCTACTGATGGTTTGGCAACTGACTTTTTAATTATTTACCATTTAAACTACATACTTTCACCTAAATTTGGGTTTCTTCTGCAATACAAGGTGAGTAAAAGAAAGAAAAAAAGGTTAGTTGATGGGCAGTAATGACAGGGTCTAAAATGAGTAACAAAGCTTTTTACAGATCAACTAGACAGATATCAAAGGTATTACATTCTTAAGTACTTATTATGTAGATGACTGTAATTTGTGTGGAATTAAGTTTAAAGAAATTGAAAGTTAGTGACATCATGTTTATAGAATTGTCCAGGGTTTGAGAAAGTGTTTAAGAAATTATAATTTTCTCCTCTCAATGCTTACCTGGACTTGTTTATTGAAAAAAAATACAGCACAAAGAAACAAAGAAATCTCTAAGGTTACGTTCATTTCACATTTCTTTTCACATACTATTCTTTTATCCATGTGTATCACTTAATTGCCTGATTGAAGTTGAAAGTGTCAACATGCATCTAGTAATTAAAATACCATTTAACTGAAAGAGATAACAAGCCTCAGTGTTCTTGATATAGATAGCAGAGGAAAAGTAAAATAGTATATACTGATTCTTCACAATTTAATTTTTTGAGAAAGATCTAGGCTAAAAGTTCCACAGCCTAGAGTGAACGAGACTCCTAGGAAATAAAAACAAATAAGCCAAATGTGACTGAAAAATGTCAAAAGATGTATTTTAAGTGAAAATTACTGTAAACACATTTGTCCTTAGCCTGTTGTTGTTATTGTTAGGTGCTGTCGAGTCGGTATCCGACTCATAGCGACCCTCTGTACAACAGGGGAAACACTGTTGTCAGTGTTTCTCTGCTGTTCATAGGGTTTTCAATGGCAGATTGATTTTTGGGAGGGGGTTGCCAAGTCCTTCTCCCAGTCCTTAGCCTAAGTCATCATAATTATAAATATTGTCAGTAAAAATTCTTGATGAAAATCTTGCTAATGATTACTAATTTAATAGAAAATGATTAAAGCCTATTCAGCTTCTGAATCCAAATATAATATAGATTAACATGAAGGTGACTGCAATTGAAATATAAATTTTACCTAATATCTGTAGAAAATTTGAAGTCTTAAATGTTTGTTACAATTTACTTTTTCTTGACCTTTTTTTCCAAAATCTTTTTAAAATAACAGATCTATTGTGATAATTTATAGACCATAAAATCCACCCCTTAACAGTAAATAATTAAAAGGTTTTAGTATATTTGCAGTTGTACAAATATCACCAACTATCTAATTTTAGGACATTTCATCACCTCATAAATTACCTATGTTTTAGGAGTCACTTCACATTTGTTAGCCTTTTTCTTTTCTGAAGCACTTAGCAAACATTAATCTAAAGGCCATCTTTATGAATTTGACAAAGTAAATATGTCCTATCAATGGAATCAGAATATACAGTCTTACATCTGGCTTCTGCCACTTAGCGTGATATTTTCAAGGTTCATCCAAGATGTAACATTAATCAGTATTTCTTTTTTATTGTCAAATATTATTTTGTTATATTAAGTAGCTTTGATCCTACGTACAATAGGGGAAACACTATTGTCAGTACTTCCCTGCTGTTCATAGGTTTCATAGGGCAGACTGATTTGTGAGAGTGGGTTGCCAGGTCCGTCTCCCAAGCCTACAACACCTGGTGTTTCCAGGCAGTCTCCCATCCACATACTAACCAGGGATAACTCTGCTTAGCTTCCAAGATCTGAGGGATTTGGATGTCACAGGGCTAAGGCATACCCTGATAAAAGTCTCTTGTCAGACATATAACTTGAAAACAATATCTCCCAATCTGTGTGCTCTCCTTTTATTTTCTTGATGGTGTTAGTTGATGAATGAATAATAAATTATAATTTTGTTACTGTATAATTTATTTTTGGGGGTTTTATTGTACTTATATCTTAATGAATAAATGATAGACTAACCCAATGTCATAAAGATAAATTTACACATGATTTATTAGTTTTGAGTTCTTATATTTAGCTCTTTTATCACTTTTCTGTCAGTTTTCACATAAAGTGAAAGGTAGCCATCCTACTACATTGATTTATCTGTGTAGAATCAAGTGCACCAGAAACAGTTGCTAAAAAGACTTTTCTTCACCATTTTAGTTCACATGGCAATTTGTCAAAAGTTAATAAACCAGAAATATAAAGGTGACTTGGTAGAATCAGAATTCTTTTTTGTTGAATATATCTATCTTTATTGTAATTACTAAGAGGACCTACTTACTATAGCCATGCAATAAGTGTTAAAGCAGGAGAATGTGGGTACTCTAAATTTGTTCTTTTTCAATTATTTTGGCTACTCTGGATAACTTGGATTTCCATTTTAATTTTAGGATAAGATTTTCAATTGTTGCAAAACATATATAACAACTGAGTTTTTGATAGGGATTGTGTTTAATCTGCAGATCAATAATAGGAATATTGCTATCTTAAAATTAAGTCTCCTGATCTGTAAAAGTGAGATATCTTTCCATTTTTTTTGTCTTTCTTTTTCAGCAATGTTTAACGATTTTCAGAGTACATGGCTTACATTTACTTTGTTTCACAAAACTATAATATTTTAAATGTTATATTAAATGTACTTCTTTAATTTCATTACTAATGTATGGAAATGCACTAATTTTTATTTTAATTTCATGTCCTATTAGAATGATAACAAGTATTTTAGGTCAAACAGTTTTAGTGGATTCCAAGGATTTTCTATATACAAGATTATATCATCTGTGAAATCACTTTATTCTTTCCAATCTGTGTCATGTATATATGATATAAATAAAATAAATAAATATTCCATATATGTATACCTAGATAGATAGATAGATAGATAGATAGATAGATAGATAGATAGATATGAGAATTTTTTTCTTCAGAGTGGTGATTTGTAGGGTGATGGAATTTTAAGAGATAGGGAATGGTTGGAAGTACTTGTGTCATTATGCCCCCTACCCATGGAAGGAATTAAGATAGTTATTGGAAAACACTGAGATACTTGCTATGCCAGTATTTTAAAAGGACCATGTCTGGCTCCACTCACTTCTCTGGTTTCTTGTCTCCATATATATTCTCTACTTCCCTTAAGTACTACAGCCATTGTAACACTATATGCCATGAAGTGCTCACCAAAAGCTGAACCAGTTTAAAACAACTGACCTTTGAATTTCAGCTTTCAAAACGCAGAGCTAAATAAATTATTTTCTATATAAAGTTACTCAGCCTCAGGCATTTCATTATAATAATTAAGAAATGAACTAATATAGTTCTCTCTCTCCTTCATCTCTCTCTCTATACATACATATGCTGTAAATGAATTTCACAGTATTATTATTTTGACCTAATTGATCCAGGTAGAACGTCTTGTAAATAAAGTGTTGAATAGAAGTGTCCATAGTGGAAATCTTGTTTTTGTCCTAATGATGTTTTATAGATCTTAACTGAACAATGCTTAGTAAACATATTTCAACATCAAATGTTCAAAAGATTTAACTTTCTAAGAAGTTACAGAAAATCTAAAGTATTACTATATTTTTTCCTATTTTTACTCTTCTATGAAATATTACTTGAAGAAATTACAAGTATACATGCTATTAAATTGTGACAGTAACACCAAGTACTACAGAACAAAAATAGTAATGGATGTTATGAGCTATGATTAAGAGCAAATTTCAAATATTTGCAACTAATTCTATTGGTAATATTGCAATATAAATATTAATTATCTAGAAAGTACATCTCTATAGTTATAAAGTATTTATTAAAAAATTAAAAGTATAAGTATCATGAGCACCCAAAATTAAATGACTGTGAAATACATATGAATATAACATTTTTTCCTTTATGGATAACTCAACAAAGATTTATGCAACTTCCAAACATTTATATACACTCATGTGATGCTTAACAATGAGGATACTTTCTGAGAAAGTGTCATTAGTTTATTTCATCATTGTGTGATCATCACAGAATGCACTCACAAAAAGATGACTACAACATTGCTGGAAAACATAATCTTATGAAATCACCATTCTTTATGTGGTCTGTTTTATTCTGAAACATCATTCTGTGGGATATGACTGCACACACACACACACACACACACACACACACACACACACACACACTAGTTTGTTTCTAATATCCAAAGCAAACAAGATTATTTGTTTTATTTCAGGAAAATTTATTAACAGCAGTTACTAATTATCTAAGCCAGTAAAATATATTTTAAAATCTATTCATGTTTTTGCTTCAGAAACTTTCTTTGGACTATAGATTGTTGTATGTTTCTATCCTACGTGAAAATGAAGAAGGATGGATAAAATTCAGCTATATAAGTTCTATGAGTGACATGTGTCCTCAATCCAGGAGGTCACAAAAAATGTAAAATATGCATTTTAATGCAAGCATCAGATGTGCCTCATTACATACCAAAGAATGACATTATGGGAAGAATAGAGTTTCATGTATCCTGTTTTAAACCTACACACTCTTAGGTTTATACTGATGATTCTGTATTTAGAGTCTTTCAGAAGCTTCAAGAGCATATTTGAATATGTTCAAAATTCCCTCAGGAAACTATACAATAATTTCAGTTCAGAATGCCCACAATCCCTGCAACTCTGTTTTCATCATTATTTGAAATTGCTGTTACATATTTTTACACCATTAACAAAGTCTATCCTCAATTGTAACCATTGTTACCCACTAAAACTTAACTCATCATAATTCCTGGCAACTGAACACTGTTTGACTTACAGTACCATTTTGTTTTCTCCTCTGTATATACATTCTGTTCAATGTACTTGTCCAAAGTCCACAAGACCTGCAAATACTTCAGAACAAATAAGGCATATTATTCATATTCTGCTTATTCCTATCAGTTGAAACTACATACCTTTGTGGATATGTAGAGCCTGGGTATTGTTTAATTCCACACAATAGGCATCTATGAATGTCAGTTGTTGTCAGGCAGCACACAGACACTACAATTGTTGTTGTTGTTGTTTTTGTTAGGTGCCGTTGAGTCGGTATCTGACTCATAGCGACCCTCAAAGGGTTTTCAATGGCTGACTGTTTCAGGATTGCCTTGGGAGTGGGTTGCCAGGCCCTTCTCCCATTTTTGTGGTTCTGGGAATTGAACTTGGGAACTCAGAGACTGCAGCACAGCACTCTACCAAGTGAGCTAAATCCCAGCCCGATACTACAATTACTTATGTTAAATTGTAGTATCTTTTAGTGTGTGAACTAATTGGAAAATGTTAAAGAAAAATGTGTAGTTGCATTACACATCTATATTTAGTATGAGAATATATTAGCCTCTGTATAATGTTTACCTTTTAAATTTGTGCATTACTTTTAATATTTGTCCAATAAAATATTTAAAATGATTTGATATGTAAATTTAGAAGTGATAGTTAATGTCTCTTAGATTTGAGTTGAATTGTTGTTAGATGCCATTGAATTAGGTTGGACTCATACAGACCCTATGTACAACAGAATGAAACATTCCCCAACACTTTGCCATGCCCAGCACTATTGCAAGTGCTCCTCTGCTCTTCTCAGGGTTTGCAATGGCTGATTGTTTCAGGAGTGGGCCACTGGGTTCTTCTCCCAAACCTACAGCACCTGGCATTCCCAGACCATCACCCCCAAGGCCAGACCTGCTAAGCTTGTCAGATTTGATGAGATCAGATGCCAGGGTGCTAGAGCTGCAGCATGAAATGAATTATTGAGTCTCAATAGTAGTTAATATATGTAGTTAATATATGAGATTAACTACATTGTTAGAAATTTTTAAATAATGGTACACTTTCAAGCACCTCTTATCATAACATTGCTAACATTTAATTTATTAAAACTGTATGTCATTTTATGTCATTTATTGTTACCATTTCATGAGTATTTCATTTTGTATATGCTAATAATTATCTCTTTTCTTCTGTGACATATATTTTCTTCTCCTTTTGCATTTCCTGTAAATCTTTCTATCCTGTCTTGGAATAGAGATTTTCTTATCTATATCTCATTGAGTTCTTTTGTCTTTAATGCATAAATTAAAACTATATTCTCCATCATTTTTGAATGTATTTTAATTTTGATATTATGTTTAAAATTTCACAGTATTTCTTCAAAATTTCAAATTAACTTTTCTGTGCAGAGAGTTTCCTGTTCCAGTTCCTTAGAACCACTGCCACTCCCTACACAAGTGTCAAAATTGTTCCCTTCCTTTTATAAAGTGAGATATGCAGAGCGATGATTTGTACATAATTAGGTAAGATGTTTACATCTTTGCTTTTTTTCTAGAGTATGGTTTTTCATTGATAATATTTATCCCTCATTTTATTTAATCATTCCACAACATATGATGCTGGAGTTTAGCTTACTTGGTAAGAGTGCTGCTGCACACTCTCTGAGAACCAAGTTGGATCCCCAGCATTGGAAAGAGAGAGAGAGAGAGAGAGAGAGAGAGAGAGAGGGAGGGAGGGAGGGAGGGAGGGAGGGAGAGAGAGAGAGAGAGAGAGAGAGAGAGAGAATGAATGTGGCAATCCACTTCTGAAGCATCTCAAAACAACAGCCATTGAAAACCCTATGAGGGTCACTATGAGTCAGGCATGACTCTATGGCACCTAACTACAAAAACAACAACAACAACAACAACAACAACAACAACACGACACATAATCATATCAACTTCTTGCTGCATTATGTCCACTAGCTTAACCTCCTATCTTACAAGGCAATTATTCTAATTCTCCTGTGTTGGCTCTGCTGCTTTTGAGATTTTGAAGTTTACCAAGACTGCAAATAACATCTGCTTTCTATGTCTGCGTTTACTACTTTTGTCATGACATACTAGACTAGATGTTTAAATATTTTTATACTGACTTTTTAAAATATATATATATATATATTTTTCTAAGCTGGCTTTTCTATTTACTTACATCTTAGACCAGATTCTCCAAAAAAGAGCCTGAGAGGGGGAATTTCAATTCAAGGAACTTTACAAGGGAATGTCATAAATAATCTGAAAGAATATGAGGAAATAGAATAGAGAACAAAGGAAATCAAGCAAGAATTTGTTTTCAGATGACTATAGCCCTAGCCTTATTACCGAAATTTAACTAGAACATTTGTATCACCCAAAGGAAAGGAAGATAAGATATTGCATTTCATTTGTGATAGCCCCAGAAGAAATTGCTTAATGTGAGGTATCTTAACATAAGGAATCCCTAGAACAATGTATGAACAAGTATAAGCAATGGTGTAACCAATGTATGTAACCTCTGGGTGAATAGTAACAATACAGCAATTAAAGAGAGTCATAGGACCTTTGGGTGATGTACCAGCAATGTTGGTATCAATGTTAGACTGCTTCTTGACACCTCTGTTTTAATATATATGAATTGCCTAATAAGGAATAGTTTTAAAATAGCATTTGTCCTTTTAACACATTCTTCCAATCTCATAATTGTCCAGTTTTTCATAACTCATAATTAAGAGAATCTTTCACTCAGTTATCCAGAACAAAAACGGAGAACTCTTTCTTATTTATTTTGCTCATATGTCATACTCATCCTTCTTGTGAGACCTATCACTCACTCAATCTTGAAAAG
>VMDO01026531.1:0-26578 GCA_007922755.1 Pedetes capensis | reverse complement strand
GTTTTTCTTTCCCTGAGAAAAATAACTTTTTTTTTCTTTCTTCCATGAAGCATAAGAATTTACAGTATGTGCTTCAACTTATGGCTTCTACGGTATAGCCTTATGGTTAACTTTTAATATTCTATACCTTATACTTGCTTACCTTCAAGTAGCTGTCCATAAAAGCTTAAAGAATAACCCTGAGAATTATTTAGAATACAGAAAAGTCTCCCATAATTCTAATCAATAGAACTTATGTAACTTCACTTAGTTTGATAGCTTTTTTATTAGTCTTTTTATATAAATCTATATTTGGTCACTTTTGTCATTTTAAATTTGTATTAATATAAATGAGCAGTGTACTATAATATTTATAATGATCACTTTTAAATTTCCTTTAAGTTAGCATAATCTAATAAGCATTTGCCCTAAACTTTACAGTGATCTCTTTAAACATCCTATTCAATATTCCATACAGTGGATATGCTATAATTTAAGGTGTTATTTTCTTTATGCTTGTCATTTAGGTTTCTTCCAGTTTTCTCCTTTATAAATCATGCTCCAGTGAATAGCTTTTGATATCTATGGAGACAGACACAGAATGACAATGTGGTAAAATGTTATCTTTTAGATAACATGTGAAGGGTACAAAGGAATTCTTAAAAATATTTATGAAAATCTACTCTGAAGTGACTTCAAAATTATTTTTATTACTATTTTATTTATACTTGTTAGTGGGGCACAGAACAATATGTCAATTGATACATTTGTTATGCAACTATCAAATCAGTTGTTCTTAATGCTTACATTTCTGTAAACATTTTACAAAACAAACAGAAAAAAAGTAAGAATTTTAATTAACCTTAAATGACATTGTATGTAACCATGGGTTCTATGCTGGCATTGCCCACCCGCCGCCACCTTTTTTGTATTTTCATAGAGTTATATCCTGTATTTTGTGTTTTTTCTCTCCCTTGATCTAAGAATAATCTAAAATAGTACATTTGGATAAATACACTTATAGGATCAAATGTCACATATGATTTAAAAGGTTTCCTTTTAAATTGTCTTTTGTTAACCAATAAACTATATAGCATTATGCAAATATCTGTTTCATTGCTCAATTAACAAGTGATCTATGAATAATCCATGTAGGGAGAAATCTTTACTGTTTGTTGAATTCATCAAGTTCTGAATTGGAAATGGAAGGTTATGAAAATGTGAATAGTGAGAGATAAGGAAGAAATTCTGCATTTAGAGGAAAATACAGGACAGCATTTTTTTCAGTTATCTTTGGAAGTATTCACACAACATGGTGGGAATAACAATAGCTTGTATTTCCTCTTTGGTGTTTTTGTTTGGCATATATCCTATGTAGAAAAACCCCTTTATTGTTAGTAAGGTTCCTGACATTGTTATACAGAAAGTCATAGAATCAATCTTTTTAAAGTTAGGTGAAAACAGAAATTGCCTAGCCCAAATTCTTAAATTTTATGGGTAAAAATATGGAAAGTCAAGTTTAAAGGACATGGCTGATTTTATAAAACTAAACAACATCAGATCCATTTCGGTAGCAAATTTCTCTTTATTAATATTCCTGGGTGTTTTCCAAAAACATCATAATTTTAGTAAGTTTGTAGGTCAAAAATGCTTCCTACCATTTTCATGTAACAATAACTTCTGGTTATTTGGATGATATTTCAGTTTTCTGTTCTAGTACTTTAAATTAGTGAACTACCCAAATTATCCAAAGTTCTTAAAATAATAATTACATGAAACTTTATGCAGACCATTGTGCATGGGGGACAAAATTATTTTGAATAACAGTGAGTTCACATCAGAGATGTTTATAATTGAAGGCTTTCCTTAGAAGTACTCCTATGATTTTTCAGCAAATATATATTTACTGCCTGTTATATGTCGCTTTTTCTTTCTTCTAGGTACCAGGAATTGAGACTACAACTTTAAACAAAGCAAAATCTGGCTAAGATAACCTCATATTCTATTGAGGAAATTACAATCCAGTAAATATCAGCCTAATGTGAAGTAAGTAAGTAACTCTTAAATGTAATTACAATTAATTATAAAGATAATTTCCATGACCTTTGCTGTGAGGAAAAGAACTACAAATCTCCAGGGATCATAGTGCTTAGATTTATCATTTGTGAAAAATATTGCCTAGAGAAGGAAGATAGAAATATGCTTTTATGGTGTTGTACATTTTATAGTGTTGTTTGCCACTATGTTGCTAAAGAAATGCTAATTCATTAATTAATTGACTTTGGGCATTTTGAATTTTCAGTTTCCCTTCCACCTGATGTTAGGAATGTGGCTCACTGCTTTCTAATCCAAATCAGAGGAGATCATCATCTGAGATCCTTTTGGTGACTGAGTGGTTAATTCAATTATTGCTGCCACAACTTATACATTTTTCATTGAGTAGAGGCTCATCTTAGAGCCCCCAGTGTTTTGCCTTTACAAACATAGGTGGCAATTGATATTTTCTGAGAATATGAACACGTATAGTCCTAAAATATATTCTTACAAGAGTAATGTTAACTTACAACATTTGTGATTTATTGATCTAATAGAGGTCCTCAAAAATGTCCTCCAAAGCAGTTGCATCAATTTACATGCTGACCAACAATATGTAAATGTGCCAGTGTTTCCACATACTTGCAATGTTGTCTATGCTAAATATTACTTTTCTTATATTTAAAAATGATTTTCTAACTGACTGTTTATCCAATTATACATAAGAATGGGTATCTTTCACTTAATATTTGAAGAGGTCTATATTCTCCATTTTCTGAATAGGTAGGACAGGTTCTGAAAAAAAAAGTAGGGTTTTTAGCTTATGAGTTTAGAGACTGCTTTTCCACTCATTTTAGCAAAAGAAACATTGTCAAATTCAAAAAGTACAAAGTTGTTCAATATTAAGAATACTTTCAGCATGTTTCTTCCCTCTGACAAAAATCCTTATTTTGGATACATGGATATATCTATTGACTTTGGTTTCATAGAAGTGTGTAGGTGGTTTTCTTCCATGAATAAGAATGAGGTGAGTTCATTTAGAAGTATTGAAAGAAAGACGATGTCTTCAGTACACAATACGAATCTTTTAATTTTCTTGCTGTCTTATGCTGAAGCTGTGCACAGAGGATATGGAACAATGTATTAAACTTATTTCCTTGGGATTTCTTGAAGGTGATTATTTTCTGTAAGAAATATATTCCTCTTGACACATACCTTATTTAGGGGAAAGGGGCTTAGAATTCTTTTGAATTAGATAGGTGTTTCGCTTTGCAAATATTGTGTTCTCTTCTTACAAGTAATGACATTTGTTTAATTCTAATGTTATTTTGTTGCTAGATAGTTAGTCACCTTGTGATTAAGCTAAAAGGTACAGGATGTAGATGTTGTATGAATTAAACTGTAAACATTTGAATCAAACAGTTACAATATAGTTCATCATATCATTCTCATGGATAAACATTTATGTCTAACATACATGGATTATATTTCCTGGATTTCGTGAACTAATAAGAAAAATATGTTGCATTATTTATTAGTTTGAATAACAACCATACTGTGAAGGCTGCTTTTCAAAAAAATTTAATAGAACTTATCTCAAAATTCAATGAGAGGAACTATAAAGATTAAAGACAGCATTTTGACCCACAGCTAGAAGGCAAACTTGAGAACCTTGCTGTGGCAAATAAAATGGCCTGCTCTGATGTACTGAAGTGTCATGAGTTTGATACAGGATTTTGTTGTGGTATTGGTGATACTAGAGGAAAAAGTCCTTTCTTTGAACTGGATGGTTTTGAGTTTTTTTTTTTTTTTTTTTTTTTGGCTAATTTTAAAATTTATTTTTATCTAATTAAAACTTCTATTTTCTCATTTTCTATGTAGTGAAATTCTCAAACTCCACATATTAGCCAAAAGATATTGGAGAAAACTTATTTACTGAGTACTTACAACATATAAGATATTGTGGCAAATACTTAACTAATTTTGTTTTAATATTTATTTATTTATTTATTTATTTATTTATTTTTAAAATTTTGAGACAGGGTCTTGCTGAGTTGGGCTGGCTTCCTCTGGCTTTAAACTTGTGATCCTCTCGTCTCAGCATCCTGAGTCACTGGGGTTGCAGGCATGTGCCACTGTGCCCAACTTTAACTAATATAAATGAGAAAGAACTAGGCCTTAGAAAGATAACTTACAATGGCACAGGTAAGTGGTAGAGTCATGGTTAGAACTCTTGAGTGCTGGAATTTAAAGGTCAATCTCTTAACACTGTATTATTCCAGTTAGGCTAGCTATTGGGGGGAAGGGAATAGTTACCACCTATTTGAACAGATGAACACACCTGTCTAAACTCACTGCATGTCTTTCAGGAACCTATTGTTTTGCATTGTGGCAAAGGATCATAATTACTTGCTCTTTTATTAATCTTATGTGTAGCTCAGAACAAATGCCATCCTTGTAACTTTTCACAAAGTGGCATTTGTTCACTCTCTTTTATATAATGGTCATGTTTTTTATCATCACGTTTTAATTTTCATTTCAAATCTGTGATATAAAATGGAAAAACTGTGACTTGCTAGCCGGTCCAAGGGTGACAAGTGTATAAGAGTAGCACTGAAGTTTATAGCTCCCCATCATGCCCATGGATGATAAAAAGTGAACCAAAATATTACCATTTTGTTCCATAGAGAAAAACATTATAAAAGGACTTAACTGTTATATTGTGCTTGCCCCAAGTCTAAAAAACAAAGCTTGAAAGTTCTTACCCCAAATCTAAAAACCAATAAAGTTTCTACTTTTGTCTATTTTTGAGGACATTTAAACTTGAGTTCTCAAATGGTAAAAATGGAGCATTATTTTCTGGTACCTTATGATCTCAGGAAATGCAGAAGCAATGATCTTATGACTCTGCCTTTTCCCACCAGAGTGGACCTACTTTTTCGAACCAAAATATCATTATTTTACCAGTGGGAGATTTGGGGAAATGCTTTAGGTAACAAAATAGTTCATTTTGACACATGTCACCATTATTTCATTTCAAATATGCCTCAGGTCAAGCACATTGTTGAGACACTATCTTTCAAATAAAAGCCCTTTGTAGGATATCCGAAGAGGAATTTGA
Organism: Pedetes capensis; assembly: GCA_007922755.1. Lineage (NCBI taxonomy): Eukaryota > Metazoa > Chordata > Mammalia > Rodentia > Pedetidae > Pedetes > Pedetes capensis. The sequence goes on along the minus strand of VMDO01026531.1, from coordinate 21,444 downwards.
TGTTATATTTTCCTAAAACTATACCAAGGACACATTATTCTACTTAGAATAATTGTTCATGAGTTGAAATGGACTGAAATAAGTCTGAATTTGGACATTAACCTTATTTTAAAAATTACCAGGAACTATGGGCTAAGAACTTAAAATTACTCTGATGACTGGAGGTTGAGCTTAGTTTAGCTTTATGAATGCAGAAGACAGAGATATTTAGAGATTTTTAAAAATGACCTTATCATTAATAATGAGTTAAACAATGTGCTCCAACATGGTATGCCATGGAGAAGAGAATCATGAACTTTCTGTCACTCTTAGCACTTAAATATCCACAATAAATACAGCTACCTCTGTATAGCCTGAGTCTATTTCCTTCAACAAGAATTAATTGCTCCATATTTACTTGGCTACATAAGATATTTGGGTTTGTTTTGGAAGTATGATTTACACCATTTGTTACACATTGCCCTGAGATAGGGTTATTATTCAGAAACAACATCCTACCATAAGATTTACAAGTTTTAAAAACTCCATGTTGTTTTCTTAAAATAGAAAATGATATACAGAGAGAAATAAAAATTTGGTAGTAACAATATGAAAAGATATTAATTTAACATGTCCCATACAAGTAAGAAATTTATTAAGCAAGTATTTTAACATTAAGTAGTCGTCCTCATCCAGGATAACCAAATTTGAAAATTCCTGTTCTCTCCTTAGAAAGAGGCAGGTACTTCAATGGGATCTTTGCATGTCGCATTTATTAAACAATATCATAAGGTAGGAATTATTATTACCTCTGGTTTATCAATGAGCAAGCTGAGGCTCAGTGAAGTTCAGTAACTTGCTCAAGGTCATAAATATGGTAAGCTGCAGAGTTACATTCCAAGGTACTAAATAAATGTTTGGTGAAGTAAGTAGAAAAAAATTTGAGTTGTATTGTTCCCATGTAAAATCCAAATCCAAGGCACAAATTTATATTGTGAAATTGTTGTAAAAATTTTATTGTAGGACCACCATTCAGTGTAAGAAATATGCAAAAAATAGAGTAGATGGAAATCCATATGATTCTAAAGACCCACTCCTTCACCTACCCATGAGAGTTTAGTAAAAACCTGTTTTAGCTGATTTGAGTTAGTCAAAGAAAAAGCAGATACCAGAGGCTTAGTTGGCTCTGGTGGCCCTTCCCCAGCTCTTCCTCCTCACGTCCCTCACCATTTCCATTCTTGATTGGAGAGCTTCCATTGTTTCCTACTTACCTAGGTTCTCCATACCTGCTACTTCACATAAAAAGGTAAAATTTTCAGAGGGCAGGGACTTCCTTAATGGGAAAGCATCCAGCCTAGCTATGCTCAACAGAACACATATCTCTGTGGAGTAATGAGAGATCTGAAGGGATCAAGTGTGCTCTGCTAGTTCTCAGCTTGTAATTTTTTATTTTCTTTTTGTGGAACTAAAGGACTGAACCTAGGGCCTTGCACATACTTTGCAAACGCCCTACCACTGGGCTGCACCCCTATCCCCTTTTTAGTTTTAATCTTGAGGCAGTGTCTCACTAAGTTGTGCAGGCTGCCTCTGGCCTCAAACTTTCAATCCTTTCCTCTACTTCCAAAGTTGCTGGGATTGCAGCTGTGCACCACTGTGCCTGGCATTGCTTGTAAGTTTTATATCCAATAATAATCATTTAATATTTACAACATATAGCATATGTGTCAGTGTCCCTCTGTGCAATACAACAATATCCTCAGTAGTTTATACAAAAACTCACGGGGATTAAGTCTTTGTTAATTTTGTATGTGGTCATGTTGGTTGAGAATTCTTTGAAGCTGAATTGTTTAAAGCATATTCTGGTATCATACATTCTCATTTTAGCACTTTGTTTTCTGCTTACTTGTACTTGATAATCTCCCAGATGTGAACTCAGGCTACTCTGGGAACAGCTTCATAAAAATCAATCCAAAATTCAGTTGAAAATGTTATGTGCTGGGATTATTCAGTGGGAAATATTTTACATTTAAAAGAAATATATTTTGGTAAGTAAAGGGAATCCTATAAGGAAATAAAAATAGGCCATATCACACCAGTCTCTTTTTCTCTTATCCCTTTTCCTCAATATTACACCTCTTGTTCTCCCTCCCATGACTCTTTTCTCTCCTTAATTCTTCTTTCTCCAGTGAATATGCTGTAGGAAAAAATACAAATGTGCAATAAAGTTATTTCTTAAGATCAATACACTAATAGCTTCATGTTACCATAGCCTATGTGATGAAATGTTTACTTATTTGTAAATTCATTTAACTTTTTTCAGTGGCTGCAGTACTTTTCTTACTTATGAAAATTCTCAGTTTTCTGGAAAATCCAATACTTTAGGATCTTGTATAATTCTACACTGATTTGTTAAGGGAAATGTAGAAAATGCACAATTCATAACAAAAGGAAAGCCCATCTTTCATTTAACTTCCCCAAAAATCCCAAGTGAGTTTTTCCTCTCATTTTTATATATCCTAGTATCTAATTAGAGGAAAACATAATTAATCCCCAAAATATAAAAAATATAATTTGAAACAAACCTAGTGCAGTGATCTGTTAGAATTATTTTTATTGTATTGAAACCCTCAATTTTTTGTCATTTATTACCAATATTATTTATTTCCATAAAGTAATGTCTTAATCAGTTAAACAAAAGTCTTAAAGATTAACAATATCAGTTCTAGAGAGGAATGAAGGGCTCTTATATGCTGTTGTAAAAGTGGAACTTGATGAAAACTATTCTCAAATGAAATCTTGTAATATTTGTCAAGTTTGAAATATGTATAATAAAGTACACTAAGACACAAATCCACAGTGTTATTATCATTCTCTTTGTGAGAACAAACATAATCACAATAAGTTGCTATGATTCAAACACTTGTTAAGTGCATTGCATATGTTCATATGATCATCTATAGATACGGATGAAATCATATACATGTGTGTATGGTAGTTTGAATAAAAACCTTCAAGATACATGATTGAATGAAAAGTAAGGTATAGAAGAGTGGCTACTACATAATCATTTATATGCTTTATAATGAATATATAGTATATATGCAGTTAAATAGGCTAGCACTTAACTCAGTTGGTAGAGTGAGGCTCTGGGGCCCTGGGTTTAATCCTCAGTACTGCAAAAACAGGAGAAGGAACTGGTAGCCCACTTCTGATACAATCCCGAAACAATCTGCTGTTGAAAACCCTATGAATAGCAGAGAAACACTGACATAGTGCCTGGTTTGGCACAGTGTTGGGGAGTGTTTCACTCTGTAGTACATAGGGTCGTTATGAGTTGGACCAGACTCAAGGACATCTAACAGCAATAGCAAAGCAGTTAAATGCATGGGAATTGTTTCTGGATTTACAAGTAACTATTAACAGTGGTTCCTTTTGTGGAATGGGACTTGAATAGGAGTTTATGGAGGCTTTAACTTCTCATTGTATACTTCTCAGAGCATTTATGTTATCTAGTCATGTGTATACATTCTTCTAAAACTATCAAGAAGCGAGTGAAATAGACCATTTGAGCACTGAAAGATGTCAATAAATGTAATTTAGAAAGTATTAAGTTGTGGTTGGCACTCGTAAAATATTGTAATATAAACCCAGAATTTATTATGCATGTCCATAAAAAGAAATCCTGATTTTAAATTATATGCTCAGGATTCCCAGAGCAAGTCTAAGAGTATCTGAATAGAATTGGATATATAAAGCTCAGAAAAATTGCTTAGTGATAGGTAAGAATGAGTAATGAGTAATGCATGTTTGCTCAGCCCACAGAAGCCAGGACAATTGAGTCAAGTGCACTGGGCAATGAAAAGAAGCAAGGCTAAAATACTATGCATGTGTGAATGTCAGTTTGAATAAAATACTTCAGAATATATGATTAAGTGAAAAGTAAGATATAAAAGAGTGACTATTGCATGATCATTTATATGCTTGAAAACAAATTATACTGAACGTAAGCAGTTAAATGCATGGGAACTGCTGTCATTCATATGGACCCCAAACCTCTTCATCCTCTGTCCTACTGAGAAGCTCCTACCATATCTGGGTCTATACTACAGCAATCAGTGGTCCCTCAGACACATGGGGTTGTTCACTCTCCCTGTTTTGATGTGGTGGTGCTCACTATATTGATGTGTGGATCCATTGTCTGGTCACTGCACCATGGGCTTTTGTCTTGGCCATGTTTGCCACACCAGCTGTAATCTTCTTTCAGTACCTATATCAGAGGTGTTTTAGCTGAATTTCTCAGTGTTCCTGATGAAATCGGTAGATATGGTCTTTTTCATCTGTTTGAGCTTTGCTGTTAATTTGAGCCAGAGTTCACAAAACTATTGAGATAATACTAAAATGTGGAGTAATCAGAATCTTCCCTCTCTTTTGATATCTTCCAATTTTCTTCCCATACATCTAAAACAAACTTGTGTGACATGAAACTTTGCTCTCAGCTGAATTCTATTACTTGAAAGTTGAGAGGTAAACTTGAATCATTGGCATTCCAGCTTTAAAAATCTGTTCTCAGTTTTAATATGTCTCTTATGAGATTTATTGTACTTTTTCACAAATAAAATAGCAATCAACATATATATACAAACAGAATGGATCATGTCACCATTTGATATGCCTTCTGTGATTACATGAAAGCTGTTATTATGAAATATTATACCTACTTACTGAGATCCAAAATTGAGGGCCATTAATCTGGATAACATGCAATCACGCAAATATTTTAACTTGAAATAATTATCTTTCCTTAATGTACTTAAAAGTAGAGGACTTACACTTATTTGATACTTGGTAATTTATTAAAAATAAATTATGTAATATCTTTGGACATCAATGTTTTTATATCCAAGAGTTGGAGTAAGAAATATAAGTAATAATAATTATGAATTGTTTAGAACACATTACTTGGCACATAGTACAATTTCTATAAAAATATGGAGCTTGGAGACTTCTGGTTAAAATGATCAAATAAAAGCAGCCACCATGTGACCAGGAGGAACAAAAGAGGCAAGATAGAGAAGTAGTGGAGTTTGTTCTGAGCAGAAAATCCTAGGAGAGGTACAGAGACCACAGGGGAGAAGATGGGTTGCCCACAGCATGCAAAAAGCAGAGAAACCACCCATTGTGAAGAGATGACAAGAATCAGCTGTGGCGCTGAATCATCGTAATGAAGGACAAAATCCCCTACCTGGTGACAGTGCAGGTCCCTGGCACCCAGTTGGGCATCTGAGCCAAACAAGCACGGAAACATCTTGGCAGACTGCATTCTCAGATGGACATGCATATGCATACTGAGGAGTTGAGAGGCTGTGCCTGCATTGTGTGGACTCAACCAGAATGATGCCAACACTTGGAGGGCAGACATCAGTGCATTCTGAGTGCCTGGGTTTGAAGTTATTACTATAGCATCAGTTTGCTTTTTCCTCTCTAAATGATACTAGGGTTCAACATCTCAACAGAAGACTATTCACCAAGAAGTTCACCAATTAAACCAGAAAGAGTTCTTAACAGATGCCCCAAACTCAACTTAGAAACACAAAGGATATGAACAAGTAAGACAATGAGAATCACCCAAATGAAAATAACTCTACAATACCTGAAATCAAAGGTAATGAAATGTCTAAAAATTAAAAAGTCTACTTATAAAAATGATAAGTGACCGCAAAGAAAAGACAGCTAAGCAGATCAATACAATTCAGTCACTTGACAGAAGTATCTAACTTAGAAGAAAAATTCAGTAAATTGATATCTTGAAAACAAACAAATGTTGGAATTAAAAAAGATGAAATTAAATAGAAAGTAACACAGGATCAAACAGAAAAAAGAATATTAGGGATGGAAGACAAGGTTGAAGAGCTAATGCACTTAGACACCAACAAGGAGTTAAAAAAGGAATATGACCACAACTTCAATGAAGAATGGCACAAAATGAGGAAACATAACCTAAGAATCCTTGGTGTTTAAAGAGGAGCTGTAACTAAAACTAGAGGTATAGAAAATTATTTCAGTGAAATAATAGTTGAAAAATCCCTGACTCTAGAGGAATAAATAGACATCAACATAACAAAGGCATCCAGAACTCCAAATAGATTGGACCAGAGCAAATACTTTTCTTGTCACATTGTAGTTGTAATGCTAAAACTACAAAACAAAGAAACAATTTTAAAGGAAGCAAGAGAAAAACTTCAGCTTCAATAAAAAGGCAAACCCATCAGAATAATCTTGGACCTCTCATGAGTAACCCTAAAATCCGAGAAAGCATGGAATGATATTTTTCAAGTCGTGAAAGCAATAACTGCCAACTATGACTACTAGATCCAGCAAGTTATCCTTTAAAATAAATGGAGAAATACAGACTTTCCAGATAAACACAAAATTAAAAAATTCATTACCTCCAAACCAGCACTATAAAAAAATACTTAAAGGAGCCATGCATATAGAAGAAGAAAGACTCAAACACAAAAGTACAGGAATGAATAAATTTAAAGTGAGGAACACATGAATGAACTAAAGCTAAGAAAGTAATAAATTTAGTTAACTGAATAAACTAACCAACCTCTGATATGAACAAGGGAGAAAATAAAGATCAATCAACACTCAAACCAACTAGAAAAGCAGCCAACAAAATTATGTAAGATAACAGACTCCTTTCAATAATAATTCTAAGCATTAATCATCTTAACTCTTAAGAGGGTCATATTGGCCAACTGCACTAGGAAAGAAGGTCCAACAATTTTTTTCCTTCAAGAGGCTCGTCTCATTCAGAAGGATATATACAGATAGAAAATAAGAGGAAGGAATAAAATTTACCAATCATGCAGAAGATACAAAAGCGGGGGATTGCTATCTGATATCTGACCTAGTTGACTCCAGCCTTAAATTAATGAGAAGGTACAAAGAACTCACTACATGTTAGTAAGTGGAACAAGCAACCAAGATGATATAACAATTGTAAATAACTGTACACCAAACACTGGCACACCTAATTTCATAAAACAAACATTACTGGCAATAAAGGAACATATAAACCCAGAAAAAATAATAAGGGAACTTCAATACCCCACTCTTATTAATAGATCATCTAAACAAAAAATCAGCAAACAAACTCTGGTCTTTAAAACACTGTACACCAACTGGGCTTAACAAACATCAACAGAATATTTCATCCAAAAGATACAGAATACATATTCTTCTCAACACTACATGGGACTTTCTCTAAAACAGACCACATTTTAGTTCATAAAACCAGCCTCAACAAATACAAGACAATTGAAATCACTCCTTGAATCTTAGGAGATCATTGTTGTTGTTGTTAGGTATCTTTGAGTCCTTTCTGACTTATAGGGGTTTTCAATGTCTTACCGTTGCCTCGAGGGTAGATTTCCACATCCTTCTCTCATTTTGCAGTGCTGGGAATTGAACTCGGGACCTCAGAGACTGCAGAGCGGCACTCTACCAAGTAAGCTAAATCCCTGCCCCTATCAGATCATGTTGTCTTTAGGTGTTCTTGAGTGACCCTGTGTACAACAGGCAAAACACTACGGTGTTTCTCTGCTATTTATAGGGTTTTCAATGGCTGACTGTTTTGTGGGAGTGGGTTGCTGGGTCCTTTTCCCTATCAGATCATCGTGGAAGAAAAGTAGAAATCAGTAGCAAAAGAAGCTACAAAAGTGCTACAAACACATGAAAATTAAATAACACACTTCTGAATGACCAAAGAATCATTGAACATATTAGAGAGGAAATTTAAAAATTCCTAGAATCAAATGAACATGTAAGCACAACCTACCAGAACCTCTGAGACACGGCATAAACAGTCCTATGAAGGAAGTTCATAGCTGTGAGTGCCTACATCAAAAACTAGGGAAATTAATAACTTAATAATATACCTTAAAGCATTAGAAAAACAACAGTACAATCCCAAAACTACCAAACAAATTGTAAGATCAAGGCAGAAATCAATGCAACGAACACTAAATAAATGAATAAATAAAATAAAAATTAAAAAATATAAAAATAAAAAGAATTAATGAAACTAAGAAATGGTTCTTGGTAAAGATAAACAAAAATTAACAAACCCTTAGTCAAACTTAAAAAGGAAAGAGAGAGAGAGAGAGACCCCCAAGTTAACAACATTAGAGCTGAAAAAAGTATTATTACAACAGATACCAAAGAAATACAGAGGATTATCAGGGATTACTTTGAGAACCTGTATTCCCCTCAAAAGGAAAATACAGATTAAATAGGTAAATTCCTTAGCAATATGACCTACTAAAATTAAATCAAGAGAATATAAATAAACAGACCTATAACAAGTAACAAAATTAGCCAGGCACGGTGGCTCATGCTTATAATCCCAGCAACTTGGGAGGCAGAGGCAAGAGGATCGCAAGTTTGAAACGAGAGGCAGTCTGCATAACTTAGTGATACTCTATCTCAAAAAAGATAAAAAATGGGTTGAGGTTGCAGCTCAGGGTACAGCACTTGCAAAGCATGCAAGCGTGAGGTCCTGAGCTCAACCCCCAGTACCACACACACACACACACAAAAAGTAACAAAATTGAGGCAGTAATAAAGAACCTTCCAACAAAGAAAAGCTCAGGCCCTGATGGGTTCACAGCCAAATTCTATCAGACCTACAAAGAGCAATTAATCTTATCCTCCTTAAACTATTCCATAAAAATAGAAAGGGAAGGAATACTCCAAAACTCGTTTTATGAAACCAATAACACCCTGATACGAAAACCAGATAAGGACACACCAAAAAAAAAATTAAAAAAAAAAAAAAAAAGAAAAGAAAAGACCAATTTCTCTGATGAACTTAGCAAAATAATAATAATAACAATAACAATAATAATAATAATACTTTCAATCCAAATACTACAACACATAAAAAAGATCATGACCAAATGGTATTCATTCCACAGATGCAAGCCTGGTTTAACATATGCAAATCAATAAAAATAAAATGACACATCAATAGACTCAGAGATAAAAAACACATGATCATCTCAATAGAAGGAGAAAAAGCCTTTGAGGAAGTTCAATATTCCTTCATGATAAAAGCTCTGAAGGAACTGGGTATAGAAGGAACATACCTGAAAATCATAAAGGCTACATATGTCAAAAGTATAGACAACAGTATACTAAATGGGGAACACTGAAAGCATTTTCTCCAAAATCAGGAATGAGACAAGGGTGCCCACTCTTATTCAATATAGTGATTGAAGTCCCAGCCAGGGCAATAAGGCAAAAGAAAGAAATAAAAGAGATCCAAATAAGGAATGAAGAAGTCAAATTATCCTTTTTGTAGATGACCTGATCCTATATTTAAAAGACCCTAAAGACTCCACTAGAAAAGTCTTAGAGCTAGTAAGTTCCTTCAGTAAAGTAGCAAAGGCACAAAATGAATGTTCAAAAATAAGTAGCATTCCTAGATAGCATTAGCAAACAGGATGAGAAAGAAATCAAATCAACTATCTCATTCACAATAGTTTTCCCCCAATAAAATATATAGGAATTAATCTAACCAAGAATCAAAAGACCTCTAAAATGAAAACATTAGAAAACTAAGGAAAGAAATTGGAGAACACACTAGTAGATGGAAAGTCCTTCCTTGCTCATGGATTGAAAGAATTAATGAGAAAATGGCTATACTACCAAAAGCAATCCACAGATTCAATGCAATCCTCACCAAAATTCCAACAATATACTTCACAGAAATACGAAAAATAATATTTGGAAATACGAAAGACCCTGCATAGCCAAAGCAATCCTAAGCAGCAAAAACAGTGAAGCAGGCATCAAAATACCTTTACTTCAACCTATATTACAGTGTCATAGTAATAAAAACTGCTTGTTCCATGCATAAAAACAGAAATGAAGATCAATAGAACAAAATAAAAGAACCAAATAGAGATCTGTGCAGCTACAGACACATGATCTTTGACAAATGTGCCAAAAATATGCATTGGAAAAAAGATAGACTCTTCAACAAATGGTGCTGGGAAAACTGAATATCCATATGTAGAAGAACGAAAATAGATCTATACCTCCCTTCCTATACAAAAATCAATTCTAAATGTATGAAAGATCTCAATATAAAACTAGAAACTCTGAAATGACTAAAAGATAAGGTAGGGAACACACTTCAGCATATAAGCATAGGCATGTTCTTCCTTAATAAGACTCCAATTGCCCATGAAACAGTACCATAATTGACAAATGAGATTACAGGAAATTATTAAGCTTCTGCACAGCAAAAGAAACAACTAATAGCATAAAAGGAGCACCTATGAAATGGGAGAAAATCATTGTTAATTATACATCTGACAGAGGTTTAATATCTAGGATATATAAAGAACTCAAGGAATTAAACACCAAAAATAATTCAGTTAATAATTGGTCAATGGAACTGAACAGACAGCTCTCAAAAAAAGAAGTACAAATGGCCAAAAAACATATGAAAAATGTTCCACATCCTTAGCCATCAGGGAAATGCAAATGAAAACTACATTGAGATTCCATATTATCACAAACAGAATAGTGAGCATCAGCGAAATGAACAACAGCAATTCTAGAAAGGATGCAAGAATAAAGGAATACCTCTGCCCTTTTGGTGGGACTGTAAACCAGTACGTCCTCTGCGGAAGTCAGTATGGAGGTTCCTCAGAAAACTAAAAATAAAACTGTCATATGATACAGGTATACCACTTCTGATTATATACTCACAGGAAGCTAAGTCATTGTACAACAGAGACACCTGCACTTCTATGTTTATTGCAGCATTGTTCAATTGCAAGGATATAGAATCAGCTCAGATTTCCTTCAACAGACTTATGGATTAAAAATATGTGGTACATCTACACAATGGAACTAATTTAACCATAAAGGGAGTAAATCCATATTTGAAACAAAATGGGTGGACCTGGAGATCATTATTTTAAGTAAAATAAACCAGTCTCAAAAAGAGAAATACTGTATGTTTTCACTCATATGCCGAAGTTAGACATTCCTTAAAGAAAAAAAGTATATAAAATTGTATATATCTAAGATTGTAAAATGCAATGGGACTCATTTTGGAGACACAAAAGGGAAGGGGCGAGAGACAGAACACGTGGGAGGAGGAGCAGGGGTAAGATAGATGGGTAAAGAGAGAGAACAAGTGCAAAGTCAAAGATGTAAAGGTATGAAAATCCCATAATGAAGCTTACTATACTGTGTGCAACAAAAACATACTATACCTTATAAATATGTACAATTATTACATTATTAACCAAAACATTTTTGTTGTTAAAATGTTTAAGGAGATGTAATTGCTAACTATTCTGATTTGATTACTGCATATTGTATACACGTATTGAATTATCACTCTGTGCCCCACTACACACCAAATATGGAACTTGGGTGGCTATTACTGTGTCTCAAAACTATTCATGGTACATTTTACACTGCTCAGAACAGCTAGAGATAGTTTTAATGGTGTGATACATAATAAACATAAGTAGTAATTATATGACAATGATGAAATCATATACTTTATATATCAATTATATAAAATTAATTTATTAACTTGATACTTTACATTATGATTAATAACTTATTATATAGGGCTTAGCTCAGTAGAATACTGTTTTGCACTCTCTGAGGCCCTGGACTCAGTCCTCAGCACTGCAAAAATGGGAGAAGGACCCAGCAGCCTACTCCAGAAACAATGCTGAAGACAACCAGTTATTGAAAACCCTATAAAAAGCTTCCAGTCAAGAGAAGTAAGGGAGAGCCTACAGAATGGGAGAGAATCTTTACATCCTACACATCTGAAAGAGGACTAATTTCAAGGATATACAAAGAACTAAAGAAAGCAAATACCAAGACAATAAATAACCCAATATATAGGTGGGCAAAGGAAATGAACTGACAATTCTCAAATGAAGAAGTTTGAAGGGACAAGAAACATGAAAAAGTGCTCAATATTTGTAGCCATTAGGAGAATGCAACTCAAAACAGCACTGAGATTCCATCTTACTCTAGTAACAATGGCCAAATCAACAAAACAAATAAGAACAAATGCTGGCAAGGAAGCAGAGAAAAAGGACCTCTTTTACACTGCTAGCGGGATTGTAAATTGGTTCATCCATTTTGGAAATCAATATGGAGATGCTTTAGAAAATTAAGAATAGACATGCTATATGACCTAGCTATACCACTTGTGGGAATATACCCAAAGGATACGTCATCATGCCATAGGACACCTGCATTTCCATATTTAATGCAACACTCTTCACAAACACAAGAATGTGGAATCAACCAAGATGTCTATGAGCAGAGAACAGAGGAATGTATACAAAAGTTGTAGTACATATACACCACGAAATATTACTCAGCAATGAAAAAGCATGAAATGATGGCATTTGGCAACAAAATGGATGGAACTGGAGAATATCATCCTAAGCAAACGATCCAAGGCCCAAATACAGAAATACCACATGTTGTCACTCATATCTAGGAGCTAAAACTAACTTAAAGGAAGAAAAAAACTATAAATACATAGATACATAAAAATGAACAATTGGGCTTATCTAAGAAGGGAAAATATAGGTAGAGTAAAAAGAAGAGGGTGAGATCTAGTGGGAGGGAGAAAGATTGTGGAAGGGAAGATGGGAAGGGGAAATAATACAGAGGGTTAAAAAGGGAGAGAGGACAATCTCAGGTTACATGATGCAACTACACAAATACATGGGAAAAATGGGAATATAACCCATAATTGCATCTGATTTTTACCACATATTAATCATAGAGCTTCATAAATTATGTAAGTTGATGTAGATGTTACCATAAGCAATATAACATATGCACAATGTAAATAGCAAAAGCTTTACCACTGTGCATATCACTAACATTTATTAATAAAAAATTTTAAAAAATGAAAGGAAAATTCATGTATATCATACAAATGTAAGGTTGTTGATGGTACTGTCTATAGCAGATCATTTGTTGTATCAATTGCTAAAAGAGGGAGTGCCAATATTTTTGAGATTCGGTTTACCTCTATGTAATTAAAGTGTTGAACTAGATAATACAAAAGGGCTTTAGTGATACTATTGAGCTACATACTTTAGAGGGTTAAGGATGTAGTTCAGTGGTAGAGAACTTTCTTAGCATGTATGAGGTCCCGAATTTGATCCCTAGCACTACACACATACAAGTTTTGGAAATATGATTTAAATTTGTATATGGTTATGTATGCTCAGGCGTCAGTTTTCTTTGTGATTTCCATAGTCTTCTTATATGTAAAACATTTTACAAAGATTATTTACATTTTCTGTAGTATCATTTGTCCCAGAGAAAAATAAGAACTTTGTAAACTGACAAGTGTATTTCTATTCTCCTCCTGTGATTCTGCAGACATTTTCTCAAGGAAAAAAGCATGTGACAAAGGACAAAAGAAACATTACACTATTTTAATGTAGTACTAGTGAATACTCTGAATAATTCTATGTAAAAATATCTTAAAGAATAGATCATTTTCCCAGAGGTCAAATGAAAAATTCTAACAATTATGATAAAAGAATTAGCTACTTGTCAGTATCTAAAATTTGACAAGATGAAACGAAACTGGGTAGTTAAAATCTTTTGACAATCTCAGTTGTATACTTTGTGATTTTTTGATTGATAGCATTCATAAGTTTTTGATTATTTTTATAGCCACACTGTTCTTTCACAGTCTGACAAGTTTCTTCAGAAATATATCATATTTTTTTCTTGATTTTCAAAGGTACATTGAATGTATCAAGGACTCAATCATAAACTCTTTCCCTGAGACTTTCCATAGATGTCGATCCTTTCTTTTTAGATAAGGGTGAGCTAAGCAAGAAGTGTAGTTATTAAATCTGAGTCTGCATCCTTTGCCTAGAATATCCTACCATAAAGCCATCCTTTACTAGGACTATTCAAAATGGATATTAGCAGTGGTGATGAGTGATGCTAAAGCAATCGGACAATCACTTTCTGGGATTTTGAAACAAAAAATATAAGGAGAAAAAACTGTGAGGAAAAATGAAATGGAAAGCATGAAGATCATTTCAGAAAAATAGAATTACTGGTTCTGAGAGTCTCCTTAATTCTTAATTATCACTCAGTATGCAAATATGTTTCAAGGACTAACCTCAGTACTGATTATAGCAATAAAAGTGATAACTTTCCTATCCTAGTTCCAATTCCATACAAAGTACATGCATATACTGACTTTCCTTTTATGGAAATTGAATTTGCTTCACTAAAAATCAAAAGAGCCTAACAAATGTAACAGAGAAATGAGAATCAATCTTTCTTTCAATCTTTCTCTTTCTTTCTTTCTTTCTTTCTTTCTTTCTTTCTTTCTTTCTTTCTTATTTAACTTTTTGAGACAGAGTCTTGTTAAGTTACGCAGACTGCCTCTGGTCTTGAACTTGCGATCCCCCTGCCTCCGCCTCCCGAGCTGCTGGGATTATACGCATGCGCCACTGCGCCAAGCTGAAGTGAGAATCTTATAGTAGCTTTTTTCACAATAGTATGTTCATAAAGTCATTCTTGTTTTTATCACCCAGATAAATTTAAAATATTTTAGAAAAAATATAGTAAATTTATTTCATACACTTGTTAGTTTTTGAACAATTTTGTATGCTGTTTTCTTAAACCTAAGTTAATATCTGCATTGAATAAGTTCATATGATAAATCCATAGGGAAATAAAATCAAGAAATATAAGTTATGAACAAAATGTACAGTGAATGTTTAAATTAAAAACAAATCACAGTGAAAGATGCATTGCCTTTAATCTCCCTCAAAATACTCATCCTGTTTATAAACACCTTTATCTCATCATTCTTGCTGCATTATGAAGCAGTTCTGGGTATCCTCTTGCATGAGTGTCTTTAGTTGTGCTGCCCTTGCTGCCTCAATGCCCTGAATTGATTCAAAACATTTACCTTGATTCAAATCATTTACCTTTCATGGTGATTTTGACTCTGGGGAAGATCCAGCTGTTGCACGGTGACAGAGCCAGTGAATATAGGTGGATGAGGACACTCCATAATATTTTTATTTGTTAGAAGTTACCCATACAAGAAGTGATGTGTAACCTGAATTGTTGTCATGATGGAGGATGAACCTAAGGACACTCATGGAAGAGGGCTTCCAGAACTACTCCAGAAAGCAGCAAGAGCGATGGGATAAGTGTTTTCCAAGCAAGGGGGAGTACTTTGAGGGGGATTTAATGGCAAACATTCACTGTATTTTTGATTATACTTTATAGACCTAAAATTAGTTCACCAAAAATCAGGATGTATAGAAAAAGATAAAAAAGTCTGAGTCATTAAAGTCTATGAGCACATTTTATGTTGTTTTTGTTAGTTGCTTTCAAATGAGGTTTTCCATGGCTGATTATTTTGGGATTGCTTCAGGAGTGGGCTGCCAGGTTCTTCTCCAGTTTTTGCAGTGCTGGGGATCAAACCCAGGTCCTCAGGGAGTGCAGAGTGGCACTTTACTAACTGAGCTAAATCCCAGCCCAATGAGCATATTTACTTACACAAATAATTTTGTCTATTTTAACAATAATTTTTAATAATTTAACTAAAGTTATGTTTCTTTCTTTGTCCAAACTTCTAGTTAATAGAATTCTGATTGATCTATTATGTTGCTCATGGTTTTGTTTTATGGTACATCCTTTGAGATGCTATCCATATGCTCTCCAAATCTCCTAAGCCTCAGTATCCTTAACACAGACCCAGAGACTCTGACACTCAAAAGTGAGAAGACAACAGCAGAGGAGATGGGCATAATGTAAACATATACACCTGAATGGGGGAAGTACTGTGACATCATTCAACACAGCAATAATTTCTAGATAAAAATAAAGTTGAATGAATGAATAAGGGGAATACAAATCTCAGGGAGAGTAGCAGTTCAATATTTACATTTATCAACACCTAAAATTTTAAACATCAAATCAGGGTAAATTGAAAATTTATAGTCCACTGAAGGAACCTGTGGAACATATCATACCTAGCCCCTTATTGTGCCAAATACCTTTCTAAGTGTTTTATGTGTTAGTTCATTAAATCTTTGCTAAAACTGCATGGTAGGCACTCTATTCTTCTGTACATTACAGATATGCTAACTGAGATGGAAGAAGTTCCATAACCTGCTCAGTTGTACTGCAAATTAGAGGCAGAACCAGGAAATCTTGTTTGTTGGAGGTACTATCAGCCAGTTTGCTATAATGGACCTTGTTTTCTTGTTTCTTTATAATGAACTTTCAATACTGACTTCTCTTTTGCCTGATTCTCAAATTTGTGTTGTGTTGATGGCCACATTGCTCAGAAAGGAGTACTTGTTTGCATTCAAGAAAATGTGATTATTTAAACAAATGTCATGGTTCTACTCTTATTCACCATCAGTAGAATAGAAAGAATATACTTTAATTGTTTTAGTTTTTTGCCTCTAAAACATGTAGGATTATACTAAAAGATATAAAAGCAAATTTTATAAGACCCAACAAAAGTCAGAAAGCTAAAATTTCCCTTTCTGTCTCAAAGTTGTCTATAAATAGGTTAAAATTTATTTCCCAGTGATTAAGTGGAATGACATTTCTCTACTTCCAACTTATCAATAAATCTGTTCAAATAAATATAAGGTTTTGGATGTCAAAAAGACCACATATAGAAATGCAGGACAGTGGAGAAAGTTTTAACAGTACTATACATAAAAAGGGTATTATCGTGGCGAGTAGACTTTAGGAGATACTGCTTTATGTCATTTTTATAATCACCTTGATTTGTAGTCCAAATTCAAATTAAGAGGAAACAAGAAAATTGCAAAATATATACTGACCTCCCTATATTATTGCTCTGTTTGGCTTTCCATTTATATGGGAATTTATTTCCAATAATGATTAGTTTAGATTCAAGCCAGTCATGCTTTCTTAGTAAACACTAGAGTGGCATGGATTTTTTTTCCAATATCAGTCCAAATATTGCTTTAAATATTCGCATCTATCATTTTATCATAAGAAGATTCAGCATTAGGTACTACATCAGCTGTATTGGCATAGCTATTAATTCAGTCCTTCCAATGTCAGGAATGTTGAGAGTGTGTTCAGCTTTGAAGCATTGTGGCTCTCTCCATGCAGAGCAGAGTGAGTTAGCTGCTGATTTGGTGCTGGTCCATCTCCATCACAAAGCACAGATTCTCTCATTCCCTTTTGACTTTGCCTCTCATCCTTGTAATTAAGACTCCTTTGATTTTGTTTGGCAACTCACCATCTGCAGAAAAGGAGGGCAAGCCCAGAAAACTGGCGCTTTCACGATTTCACAGGGTCCTTGATTAAACTCCGTTTAATTCTGAGAATCTTAATCAAGGTAATTATCTGAGTGAGGGTGTCTGTGTCTGAGCTTGCTCCTCTGTGGCTTCCTTCAACAGCTGGAAGGTGTTTTGAATGTGGCAGCTCTCCACAATGGGCCCACTGTGGAGGAGCATCGTGCGTGTTGCGGCTCTGTTGAGCACAGCCCTGAGTGTATGGCTATGTTGATTTGTTTTTAAAACCTTCCAAATGTGTACAAAGCACACTGTTTATTTTGTGCCAAAAGAGTAGATTAGCTAATTTGCAATAATGCTGAATTGAGCCCTTTAATATATTTCTCCATAATTCTCATAATTCTCACACCAAAGTGCACTAATTGCTTATCAGTACACTTCACTACTTTCACCAAAATACAACAGAAAGTTCAATCCAAAGAAAGGCCAGAGGTCATACCCAATTCATTCATCAGTCGTTTTATGCCACTGTAGGTTCACTAGATGTTAAATATTTTGACTTGACTAGCCAACATTGGCAGAAATTAGAAATGAAAATCATTTGCAATATTTGAAAATATTGATCTCTAAAATATTAAAAGTTCTATTGGTTAAAATAGTTTTAAGAACTAACATTATGTATAGCTATTGAACTTAGCATTTGGTTGTGTTATATTGTTTTGTCCAAGAAAGTTCATCTAGTGTTGGGGGTATATAGATTTTCTGAAAAATAATCCAGATTTTCCTTTTGATTTATACCTCATGGGTGAATTGATCTACCAGAGCTATTATATATCTTCCCTTTTCCATTTCGTACTGTCAAGGCCTTTAGTTAGTGGGTGGAGGAGAGTTGAGAATACACGAGCCATGGCATTTCTAATAGGAAGGCCTTGGAGAGCCTCCAATCCTTCCTTTTTTATTCTGGTTTTGCTTTGTTTTGTTTTGTTTTGTTGTTTTAATTTACTAAACTTTTTCACAATAATATGAAACCTAGTGAGCAATTATAGAAATTTCTCATTAATTTCAAGCTTTTGGTATATATCGAATATTATGTTTCAGATCAGTGTAATATTTTATTCTGTAAAGCTAGTATAATACAAGTCATATCCATAATATACCCAGTTATATTAGGCCTCTTCTATAGTTAACTTATATTAAATAAATGCATAAGAAAACTATTTTTTCATGACAAAGGAATTGAAAAGGATATATTCTACAATTTTGTGTATACAGGTAGAACAAATAAACTTTTTTTTTACAAAATAGATTTGAAAAAAACCTGCATTTATGGCCTTGTTTTTGGTATTCCTCCATATTATACTTAAAAATAAATACATTTTAAAAAATATAACTTCCACATGTTATCTTAGATAATGAAATAATCAAACTCACGCGAACCTGTATTTGCAAGCATTTTTCCCCAATAACAGGTTGCCAGTGTGAATCATTCTTAATTCTAAGTTGTGATTTTTATTTCTAAGGTGTTTATTTCTTATAAATAAAAACTAGAAACAATAGAAAGGTTGCTATACATGGTTTTAAACATTACGCTGGTCTTGATGTGCCATGCATGAATTTGCTAAGATAAATTCCACTTATATACCTGACAAATTATCTTGACATGCTTTTCCAGGAGAGCACCTCTCCTTTAGTTTTCACTAACTAGTGTGTTTCAATATTGTTGTTGTTAGGTGCCGTCGAGTCGGTATCCCACTCATAGCGACCCTCATAGGGTTTTCAATGGCTGACAGTTTTGGGATTGCCTTGGGAGTGGATTGCCAGGTCCTTCTCCCATTTGTGTGGTGCTGGGAATTGAACTTGGGACCTCAGAGACTGCAGCCCAGCGCTCTACCAACTGAGCCAAATCCCAGCTGGTTTCAATATTAGATGCATTCATTTCTTTGAAACAGTTGTCCATTTTCTGTATAAAAATATAAGTAAAACCAAAGTTTTCAAAATTACATAATAGATTTAAATAATAAAGTGGAAAAATTAGAGACACAATGATAGTACTAGCTTCTGTGAGCATGAAGGACAGAATGTGGCTAAGAGTAAGGGAAACTGTTGTTAATAATATTTTATTTCAAATATTTTTTTAAAAA
The DNA here is from genome assembly GCA_007922755.1 of Pedetes capensis. Classification (NCBI taxonomy): domain Eukaryota; kingdom Metazoa; phylum Chordata; class Mammalia; order Rodentia; family Pedetidae; genus Pedetes; species Pedetes capensis. The sequence continues at coordinate 1,979 of VMDO01026531.1, read as the reverse complement.
AATTGAAGAGTATTGCAAATTCTTAATTATTGACATTTCATTGTCTTTGCATGATTTCCAAAAAGAGAGAGAGAGAAAAAAAAAAAAGCCCACCATTTTCTGTGTTGATTTGCTTTGAAAAATCTACCAAGGTAGCTTTCTGTCATTACTGCCTATTAAAAGCATTATCTCACTTCTCTGTGCTTCAATGTATTGCTCTACTTCATGGTATCATTTTAAAATTTGAATGAAGTAATATTTGGAAAGCGCTTATCAAACAGTGTCTAACCCAAATAGCAAATGAAAATATTAATTCCTTCTTTCGGTTGTTATCTCCTTTCATTGTTGTTTACACTTTTTTTCTAAACTTCCATGGATTTTTTATTGTCCAGTTCCTTTAGATGGCTTTTCATCTTCCTATGATTGTCCCACAGCCCATTCCTGGTGAATGCTAATTTTTTCCTCCCACCCAAGAATTTGACAATTTCTTCTCTAGCAGCGGTCCAATGATGACTGTTAAACTCACTTTTGCCATACATAGCACAATGTTCAGAATACTTTGAAGGCCAGTCTGTTCTTCTGCCAAATAATAAAAAAGAAACTACAACTCAAAAGGTGATTTGTATGTATGCTAAATCAACAATTCCTCAAGTGTTCAACCATTTAACTTGGCTTTTTTCCTTTTCTGCTATAGGGAATATGGGTAATGAGTGAGGAATACAACAGGAAAAATATTAGTCTGCTAATGGAATAAGGAGGACTTTGGTAGGAAAGTCAAATTTTCTTGTTAAAAAGTCACATTTTATATGATTAATTCAAAAGGAACCAGGACACTCTGTTCCATACATATTTTTATTATAATTATATTTAATAATATATGAAACAAAGACTGTTCACATTACAGGTTACTAGAAATACTTTTATATTTCAAGGGTAGCCTCAGAGATGATATTTGTTCATTCTTTCTTAATTTTGCATTTTCAAAATTTCTATAATCTACTATGCATTACTTTTAAGCAAAAAATTATGTGACTATCTAAAATAAGGACGCAGGTAGTGTCTTCTATATTGTAATATACTCAAGCACCTATGTGCAAACAATAAGATGAGGTACCACTCATTAAAAATAGTGGAGGGAGGGAACTTAGTAAATTGAATATAGATGAACTTGGGAGCCAATGTCAGCAGCTTTTGCTAGAGGCTCCCCACAAATTCATGAGGCATGCAGTGATGATTCTTAGAACAGGCAATCAAGGTTATTACAGTAAGCAGCTGTCTCTTGAACACCTTCAGGATGCCTTTGAAGGTTGGGGGATGTTGATCAAAGCAAAGTCTCTTGTGAAGCTTCAGAGACATTTCAGCAGGATATTAAAACAAAACAAGAAAACTGACATCAATGTAACTCCCCACCCTGATGTGGGTTGTCCTCTTAAGCCTCTGATATTAGCCAGGCACAAGGATTTAGATGATAATGCATTGCTGTTGCCATAGCAAAAACTGCAAACCATCTTTTAGTGTATATTCCACGGTCTATAAATGCTTAGGATGGAATGCATCACATTGACTATGATTAACTTCTCTTTCATGGGGCAAAATAAAATTCACAGTCTCCTAAATGAGTACATTTCAAACTTCTCTTTAGACCAAAGAAAGGGGAAGGACAGGTCAAATAGTAAAGTATGGAACTAATTCTGCTTCATATAAATGTTGAACATAAGAATTAACAGGAAAACTCAAATTTCTCATTCTCTGTCTTGGCCCCTACCCTTAAAAAAAATGATCACTCATTCCATGCAAACTATTAGGACTCAGCAATACTGAAAGACATTGATTTTGGAAGGCAAAGTCTCAAAACTTTCTAATAAAGAGATTGCAGTGGCAACAATTGTTTTCTTATCTATATTCTACTGGAAATATTTTAAGTATTAAGAAATTCTGTTAACAATTTAATATAGATGCACATTACAATGTTCTATCAAAGTCACGACATTCTCAAAAGG
>VMDO01026530.1:0-26586 GCA_007922755.1 Pedetes capensis | reverse complement strand
AGCCTATTCCGGAAACAATCAGCCATTGGAAACCCTATGAATAGCAGAAAAGCACTGACATAGTGGCCAGCATGGCACAGTGTCAGGGAGCATTTTGTCTGTTGTATATAGGGTGGCCATGAGTTGGACCCAACTTGACAGCACTTAACACACACATAATAGTAGTAGTAGTAGTAGTAGTAGTAGTAGTAGTAGTAGTAGTAGTAATAAAGAATCATTGCTTTTGAATTGGAAGCAAAGTGCTTGGCAGCTAAAAACACGGCAATGCAGCCCACTTTCAACAGTAGAAGACATTGTATTGGGCTCTTTTGGTGTCAAGACTTTAAAGAGAGGCATTATCAGCAAGAAGCAGATATGGATCATTAGTATTAATATTTCCATATGCTAACTTCCTTCTGAGGGGCTTAGCGCATTCTCTTTCAATTATCTCACTTATCCTTGAGGGCTTTTGATTACCGTTGCCGGTTTGGGGAATGGAAGGAGTCAACACACTACTGCATACCCTTTAAGAGTTCACAAAATGCTTTTACATCTAGTATCTTGTTTGAGCCTCACAAGAAATCTGGGAGGTCAACAGAGGTTTTTATGTCCTATTTGTGCAAGTACAGCATTTGAAAGCCAAGGCTTCTGGCTCCAATTGCTGGCCCCTGAACTACACAGCCCAAGTGCCTCAAGGACAGCAACTTGCAGCCCTCTAAGGCCCTGGGTTCAGTTACCAGCACTGCAAAAATGGGAGAAAGACTTGGCAACCCACTCCCAAAACAATCTGCCACTGAAAACCCTGCGAATAGCAGAGAAACATTGACATTGTGCCAGGCATGGTACAGTGTCAGATAGTGTTTTGTTCTGTTATACATAGGGTCGCTATGAGTTGGACTTGATGGTACCTAACAACAACAGCAAATTCAAAAGTGTTTCTGACTTTTTAAACCTATGCTGTTTTCTGATAAACATCATATTCCTCCATTCTCTCCCCACTCCCTGCCCCTTGCAAAGACACTGGCATACACTCTCATGCCCAATTGTGTGTCTAGACTCCTGTTTTGGAGAGGGTATTAGTTACTTTCCACACCACTGTGACAACAACCTGGCAGAAATGACTTCAAGGAGGAAAGATTATTTTATTTATTTTATTTATTTATTTTTATTTATTTATTTTTTATTTATTTTTTGTAGGACTGGGGGTTGAAGCCAGGGCCTGATTGATGCTTTGCAAATGCTATTCCACTGATCTGCACTCCCAGCCCATTTTTTTTTCTACTTTTTGTTTCGAGACAGGGTGTTGCTATGTTACCCAGGCTGCCTCTAGCCTAGAACATGCAATCCTCCTGGCTTCGCCTCCTGAGCCACCGCGCCCAGCTAGGAGGAAAGATTTATTTTGGCTTACCATTTCAGAGGGGCTCAGTCTACAGTGTGGGGGAAAACCATGGGGAAATAATCAGCAGGAGTGTGTGGCAGAGGAGAACTGTTCGCATCTTGCCAGACCAGGATGCAGAGAGTGAGGCCAGAACTGGGACCGGGTATCACCTTCAGAGGCCCACCCCAGGGACCTACTTCCACTGGCTAGGTCCCACCTCCTATACGTTCCACAGCTGCCAAAAGAGTGCCACCAGCTGGGAACCAAGCATTCAAACATGAACCTGTAGGGGACATTTTACACAAAAACCATGAACGAATAGCCATCATCTTATCCCTATCAGCAGCCCAAGATTTCCTCTTTTAAGAGACCAATACTCTTATTTCTTCTCTGCTACATAAATTGACATAATATTCACAGGTTTTTTTCAAATGTTTTGTCTCCTACCCTGATTCTGAAACATATAGCCCCTGAGAAACACTGCTTTATTTTGCTCATCAAGTTTTATCTTTACAACTGTTTCCATGTCTGTCCCACTATACTATGCCCTCCTTGAGAACAAGGATGTAACCTGGTTAATCTTTTTTTGTGTGTTTTGTTTTTCAGTGTGGGAGGGTTGAATGCCAGGCCTTGTGCACATGCTAGGCAAGTGCTTTACCACTGAGCTGCACCCCAAGCCCTTTTTGTGTTTTTTTTTTAAATTTTGAGACGGGGTCTGGCTGAGTTGCACAGGCTGCCTCTAGCCTTGAATTCAGGAACTCCAGGTCTCAGCCTCCTCCGTCACTGGGATGACAGGCATGTGCCACCTTGCCTAGCCTGGTTAATGTATTTGTAAGTACCAAGCAGAGTGCCTGCTATGTCATTTGTTGAACAAACTAATGAATACACAATGCTAGAAGAGAACATATTTGATGCTACTGCATCATTTTTGCCATGTCTTGCTCTGTTTTTTTTTTTAGCACAAGTACAAATTAGAAGTACTTAAATTCTTTAACACCTGACTGTGAATAGTGTCAGTGAAAACGACAAGTGTTCCTTTCTCTGTTCCCCCCATTCTGTCTATTATCCCATCAAATCTTTACTGCTTAGGTTCTATATGCCCCTGCTTGATTAATTATACACTTCCTTCTTTCATCTGGAATGTTTAAACTGACAGTAATTGCCCCAAATTGAATGCCTGACCTCGAAGAATCTAAGACTACTAAAAAAGGCCTGGTTTCACACTCCAATTTGCTGTCATAATAATCCTCGAGGGAGTTGATTCGGTAATTTAGAAGATTCTGCCATGTCAAAATAAAGGCTCAGACTGGCTCTACTGGCAGGCCTGCCAGTTATACCTGAATTTGAAACTACCTTTAAATATTGTTATTTGTTTGCATTTCTATTATACCCGTCAGGCCCATGCATTATAAACTATCTGGAGTGAAGAACTGAGTGTTTTACTTTGTTTTACTTATTTTTGGTTTTCATTCTATCAAAAATTCTTTAAAATATAATAAAAATAAATGACTAGATTTGAGAGTATAGCTCAGTGACAGAGTGCTTACCTAGCATGCACAGGGCTCTGGGTTCCAGGCTCAGCACTGCATACTGATTAACCAATTAATTAATTACTAGACAACGTCATGGAAAAAGTCATATGAAATAAAAGCTCTCGTTTTTGTATTAGCATCAGCAGATATAAATGTAGCCTGGCAAATTGCTGTAAATCTCCTGAACACTCACTCTCAACAGCTACTCTTACCTCATCATGGACCATCATTGATCTATGAAGCAACAGGAAAGAAACTCCATTTGAGGTTGTGTGCTTATCCAGAGATTAGTCAAGCCTTTCTAAGTCCCGAATTGTCTTTGGATGATCAGCGCCTAGCCTCCATCATGCAAAATGACTGTATGTCCAAGTAAATGCCTGTGCCCTTCTTTGAAGTACTTTCAACCCTGGGGGGCATGAGTTAGAACTGATGGAGTAGCCTGGTGCTGTAACTAAAATTGCAAACTCTACAGACAGACTAAGGTTAAAGTCATCTGTATGACCTTGAATAAGTTATTTAACTTCTCTGTCTCAGTTTCTCATCTATAAAATGGGAATACCTATACCTGTCTCCCAGTGATGTTGTGAGGATTAAGTGATATGATGCATTTAAAATACTTTGCAAAGTGCCTGGCACATAGTACAAACTCATTAAAGTTGGCTATTATTGCTATATGACTAAGCCCATTCAGGTTGCTATAAGAAAATAACATAAAAAAGCAAGACGTGGTAGCACACAGAACCACAGCACTCAGCCTGTGATCCCAGCACTTGGGAGGCTGAGGTAGGAGGATTGTGGCAAGTTCAAGAATGCAAGTTCAAGAAGCTTGGTCTACATAGCTAGTTCCAGGACAGCCTGGACAGCCTGGGCTACACAGCGAGAACCTGTCTCAAACACACACACACACACACACACACACACACACACACAAAAGAAAAAAAGAAAGAGAAAGAAAAAGAAAGAAAGAAAGGAAGGAAGGAAGGAAGGAAGGAAATACTATAAGATGGGTAGCTTATAAACAACAGAAATTTATTTCTTACATTTCTAGGGGTTAGGAAGTCCAATATCAAAGTGCTGGCAGGTTGATGTCTGCTTGAAAGCCGGCTTTCTGATTCATAGCAGATGCCTCCTTGTTATTTCCTCACCTGATGAAAGGGGTGAGCTAGCTCTTTAGGATCCTTTTATAAGGGCCAATCCCCCTCACAAAGGCTCTGCCCTCAGGACTTAATTAGCTCCCAAAGGTCCCATCTCCTACTACTATCCCTTTGGTGATTCGGATTTCAGCATAGGAACTTTGGGGAGGGGCATGTGAATATTCAGACCACAGCAGCGACTAACACCTCATGTTATGTCCCCTTCATCTCATGAGAGAGGGGCATTCCAAATTTGCAGTCCACAGGTCCCTTGACCAGCGACCCTGGGATTGGCAGGCCTGCTCTCTACGGCATACTGCCTCTTTTCTTCGCCCTTCTCCTGATCCAGGTGACTTCTGGTTGTTCTCAACAAGGTTCCTGCAGCCTAGCAAATCAGTCTCTTTATTATTCTTTCCTTATGCTCCACTCGCTAATTCTTCCTTCATGCCATTGGCTCAGGATGCCTCTCAGTCTGGAATGGCCTCTCCATTCCTCCCTCTCACAGTCATTTTCCTTGTTCAAAATCAATCTCCAACTTAGTGTCCAGAAGCAGTGGTTCTCAAACCTTAATGTACACCAGAATCACCTTAGAAAGACTATTAAGCATGCCCTTTACTGAACTCCACCCCTAATTCTGATTTACTAGCTTTAGGGTAGGGCCCAGGAGTTTGATTTTTGTAAAGCACGTCCCTTCTCCACCCCTCCAACTGCGAGAGGCTCTCTGAGGCATTAACTTTTTTGGATCACAGATTGCAAAATACTGTTCTGTGAGAAAACACTAGTTAACCTCACTCGAATCGATTCTTTCTCCTGATTTCCTTAAATGCTAATATTTTTAATAAAGTAACACCTTATTAACTCAGGCCCATTAAATTGGAACTGTTGATAATTGAACAGAAGCCAGGCTGCCAAAAAGAGAGGTGGGAGGCTGAAGATGAATCTCCCTTCAAGATGATGAGTAGAGCCAGCCATGCACATTTAGATAGGTGCCAAGTAATTCCTTGATGATTTATTCATTGATTCGAAGCTCCTCGATTAGTCCACTCAAGACCTCATCTACTATTTTCTTTCACTTGGGTTATTGCCTCTTATCAGGTCTCCCCACTTCAACTCTTGCTGCCTAATCTTTGGTTATCCACATAGATACTTATATGTTTAAAAAATAAAATTCTGGCAGCCGGGTGTGGTGGCACATACCTATAATCCCAGTGACACAGGAGGCAGAGGCAGGAGGATCACAAGTTCGAGACCAGAGGCAGTCTGTGTAATTTAGCGAGACCCTATCTCAAAAAGTAAAAAAAAAAAAAAAAAAAAAAAAAAATGGGCTGGGGGTGCAGCTCAGTGGCATAGGACTTGCAAAGCATGTAAGCACTAGGCCCTGGTTCAACCCCCAGTCCTGCAATAAATAAATAAATAAATAAAAATTCTGATGTATCACCTAAGTGAATAAAACCTTCCAATGGTTTTCTGTTGATATTGGGATAACACTCAACACTGCAGAGTTTGGCCTTGCCTACCTTTCCAGGTTCATCTTGTTTCACTCTGCATTTTTCTTTTAGTTCCATGATTAGGACACAATTGCTCCTGCTATAGACTCATAGTGACCCTAAGAACAACAGGTGAAACAGTATTGTCAGTGCTTCTCTGCTATTCCTAGGGTTTTCAATGGCTGATTTTTTTTGTGGGGGGAGTGGGTTGCCAGGTCCTTCTCCCAACCAGCAGATAGTAAGTGCTTAATGAATATTTATAAGGTAAATGGCCAGAATGAATGCCTTCTGTTTCTTCCCAGGGCGGACCACATCCATTCAAACTTTTCCTCTACTTTCTTCCCACCCTGATTCTTTCTTCGAACCATCAACACTATACTAACCCTGTATGGGAGCGCACGCGTGCGCGCGTGTGTGTCTATGATATGAGTGCAAGTTCCCTACAGAGAAGACCCCAGTCAAGGTAACACCATTCATAATGTACCGATCTAATCTTTAAGCTTGAGGTTTGAGGCTACTTCTGTCAGCCAGGGGATGGGGACAAAACAAACAGGACACTCATAACTCCTGCTCATCAGGCTCTGCAGCGAGTAGTTAGGTTGTTCCTAGAAGCCACCGGAGCAACAGATGGTAATGATGGGTTCCTGGTTCAAGTCATTAATTTACAGTTCAACATTGTCAAGTCTTGTTAGCTATCACTTTAACCAGCAAATGCCTTCCATGGTAAACATGGGACAATTGTATTTTGATTGAGTTACCCATCCTACCTTTTCTTCTCTGCATGTAATTACAGTTTGCGAGGTGAAACTAGGGAAGAGTTGCAACAAGAAATTGCTGCTGATAGTGATGGGGAATGGGTGGCTAGTGTAGTGTGATGTGTCCTTTCTTGGCACCAGATGCCATTCAGAATTTCATGTTAGAGTTAAGCCAGCATTGTGTATAAGAGCCACCTCAGTAACCAGGAACGCTTCAGCTCAAATCACATCTAGGTCCAAGAGTTGAAATATATTAACTCTTTGTCTCTAGGCTTGTTAGTCACCTAGTAAAATCACAGATAGGAAAAAGATTCAAGACATTTGGTCCAGGGGATAATTGAAGTCCTAGACTTTGAAGTACTGAGTCATTAGGACACCTTTGCCCCAGCATAAGTAAACACCATATAAACCATATGACTCAAGGGTGTATGGAGGCATAACATACTAATGGTTCTGTCAGTGAAAACCTTAACTACCAAGCAACTGGACAATTCAAGTGATTTTCTCATTCATCATAATTCTCCAAGCACTCTAATATAACAAGCTGTCCTTAGAGTCTGTCTGAGAAAAGGCATGTCATCGGAAGACTATAAAAGTGATTGGCCTCACAATTACTTTATTTCCTCAAATATTTTGCTATTTGGATTTTCCCTCCAATTGTGGATGTTTTAACCGTCCTTTCAAATGAGGTAATTAGTGATATTCTTCAACATCTGAGATGCTGTTGGCAGGACCTGTGGTTCTTACTAATTTGGGTAGCTTTCGGCAGGGTTGGCAAAGCCTTTTTAATATAATGATTCTTCAGATGAGTGTGTTTCATGTGTGTTATGATTTCTCTGTTTTAGTTATAACTGGAAAATGGAACAAAATCCAACAAAAGTGGGTTAATCTGAAAATATGAAAAGGAAACATTCTGTCAAAATGCTCCACTTTTCAGATAAACCTCATCCTAGGCTAACTTGTATATATTTCCATTGGTCCCTACAGTTAGGAAGCCTATTGGAAAATTTGTTTCCTTGGCGATACTCAGGTTTTGTTCTACATATAATTTTACATTTCTCAATAAAACCATCTGTTATGGAAAATAATCTTGTTTGCTAACAATTCATTTGGAAAATGTTGGGAAAATATCCACTAGATATAATTATTCATTACCTACTCCCTTTCCCTAAACCCCCTTGAAAATATACATAAAGAGTTTCATAAAATGAGATAATCAGTGAGATTGGATGATGGTTTACTATATGACCCAGGAACCCTGCCATGGCTAACTGGACTGTGGAGCAACACTGGACCCAAAGGCAGTCTTTATGGGCTGAGCAGTGGCCTATAGAGTGGTCTGGCATGAGAATTGTAACCAATCAGATCTTTATTCATAGTGAATTTCAGTTTTAGATTTAAAAAAACATTGGCCTATTGATCAGTAGTGGGAGAAGTAGGAGGAGAGACAGAATAGCTGAGCTGGCTTAACAACTGAGTGGTATAGGATGGAGGCATAGGATGCTCCATGGGAGGCAGCTTATTGTTGCATAATGAACCTTGATTAAGTTCTTTAGAAGGCTTGTATAGTTTGGCTTTATCACAAGGAAATTTCATTAACTGAGATATGCTGGGCATGTCACTATCACTATTCCTTGTAACTTGACTACACTCAATACATGGATCAACTTTTAAAATATTTCTGAAGTCTATTTCTTCAATGGAGATCAGTTAGGGGCTAAACTAAGAACCTAGATCATATGACTAGTGAATAACAAGATTGTTCTGAATCTATCTAGAGCCCACCCTAATCCCACACCCCCAGCCTGAGGCCAACTACTGTCTCTTAATTCATTTCTCTTTTTATTTATTTCATAATATCTCCTCTTGGAAAAAAGAAGGACCCTGGAGGATGCCAATATACTAAAATCAGGCCTAAAGAAAGTGGCAGGGATGATTGAACATAATTTAGCAATTGTCAGTGATTGATTCCTTGGGAGCCTGTTGTCCCCAGGCACTAGCATTTCTGTCCAGCCCCAGTATTCTCACACATTACAGCACCCTCCCCTGGTTCACATCCAGGTATCTTCCGTTCCAGTTCTGCAACCTGACCTGTTGCCTGGCTCATCACATTGTTGCCCATGAAACAGCCCAGAATTACCTGCCTTCTCCTTGATACACAGCTTGTGAACTCCCTACAGAAATCCTCTGGATGTTCTGTAGTTCACCCTGGAACAGGTCTGATAGCAACAGCCCCTTCAACTTAAAGGTTCACTCGGGATGAACTTTTACGCATTTGCTCATCCTGTCTGAGTGTCCGAATTCACTATCAAATGTTTCCACATGGGTGATGAGAATCAGTATGGCTTAGCACATAATCTATTCATCCTTGAGATATAAAGTTAGCGGGCTTTGAAAACCACCCTGAAATTTGCAATAGAATTTGAATGGAATGTTGTATTCAGAACTGGACACTAAGCACATACACAGATGAATGAGCTTACCCAGCTGGTCAAAACCCAAAGATTTCCTCACAAGTTGTAGATGAGAAAAGAACATGGAAATCACTGTGGAGCAAATATCTACTAAGACTGAACTCCCAAATTCCTGGAGTTGCTCAGGAAGTGAAAAATATGAAGAACCCAAGGCTCATAGTGTTTGGTAATTATATTTGTAAGATCAATTTTACTATGTATCAGAAAAGCTTAGCGCTCGATTAATTGACAAGTTAATTCATAGTGGAGATATTATTTCTCCAGATTTGCTGCTATCAGCTGTATCAACACCATGAAGCTGTCATGTGTAAGAAATGCTGATAATGATTCTGTGTGATGATAAGTAAATTCCTAAAGAATATGGGTAAAATATTTGATTGACAAAATCAATTCCTAGAATTGCTTGAGGGCTGGGATTTAGCTCAGTTGGTAGAGCGCTGCTCTGCAGTCTCTGAGGTCCCGAGTTCGATTCCCAGCACCGCAAAATGGGTGAAGGACGTGGCAACCCACTCCCAACGCAATCCTGAAACAGTCAGCCATTGAAAACCCTGTGAGGGTTGCTATGAGTCGGACTTGACTCGATGGCACCTAACAGCAAGAATAATTTGTTGAAGAGAAGCTCCATGTGGTCATTCAAAGCCCTGGTGAAGGAAACCTGTCCCCAACACCACAACTAACTCTTCATGCTTTGATTAGGAAATATTTATTTCTCAAATGTTTCAGAAGAATCCTATATATATATATTTCATATGTTAAAATTTTATCAAATGTACCTCTTCTGGATGAATCTCCCTCTTCTCCAGATTTGTCCAAAATCCTGGGACAGTGTCAGTATTTCCCTTACTTCTCTGGATAATACTCAAAACTCCACTTTCTAGCAGTTATTGTCCCAAGACAAGGAAGGTTTACCCAAGTTAACCAAAGAAATCTCATGCCTGAGGCATACTTTTGAAACTCTAAGCCCTCTGTCCCTGAAAAATTTTTGTGTGCTATGAAGTATCTGGACTGGTGAGACCCATCGTAAGACTTTTCAAATACTAGTAGGTTCAGCTAATCTGCAAAATCAAAGGGGCTTAAAAGAAATTTTGACCGAACTTCTTTGAACCTCTGTGGGCACACCTGGGCAATGAGATGAGAAAACCTGCAGTGCCTCACTGAATCCTAGAACATGAGAGCTGGAAATGTCTCCCCCCCATCTCATCCAGGCTCCCTTTTACCTTGTGAGTAAGATATGGGCTTCAAATGGGATAATGGAGATGCCTCTGGAAGAATGCTACAAGGTACTTACATGATCACTCTTTGTTTTTATCTGAATGATGCCATTACTAGCTATTCCAAGAAGCCTCTTGGCTGCTCACTTACTGGTTATCTAGATTGGAAAGTCTTCTATTTGTCATCTTCCTCTGCCAACACTTTCTGTCCTAGTCTTTAGCTCTACACAGAAAAGCAGCCAGTATTTCTTTTTCATGTGTCTGCCTGCACCTTTGATGGTTACATGTAAATTTATTCCCAAGAAAACTAACATATATCCTTAGCCAAGATGGCACTTCCTGACTTGTCCTATTCAGGCTTCATCTTCCTTGTAGAAAAACATTATCCCTTACATGAAGAAGCCATGAGAGATAATCTTGTCTAGAGAATCCTCAATGCCAGGCTACAAACCAGCTACATCTGAATTACCTGGGGGAACTTTTGACAAATATAGACATTTTGGTTTTCAGTTTTGTTCAACATTTTACTACAAAAATATCACACCATGTAAAAAATGAGAGACTATCACAAAGAACTCCCAGAGACTCATTATCCAGCTTCCACAATTAACCACCCATGGTCAACCTTGTTACATTTATATTTCATCCAACTACCCTTTCCCTCCTCCTGGATTATTTTGAAGCAGATTCCATGCATCAATCTTACAAAAAGCAAAAAATAAAATTAAAAAAATCAAAAATTATATATTTTGATATTTTCAAATAAAAATTCTTGGAGTTCTGATTCAACAAGTTTGGAAAAGGGCCCAAGAATTGGTGTTTGAGTAGGTGAACTTGACACGCAAATTTGGAAGCAGCTGAGTTTGATTTTTCCTTTTATATAGAAGCTCAACAAGTCATATCAGTAGCTGAAGATTACTTCATTGCTTTGTCACAGAGGCAGGTTACTGTTTTCAATAGAGACTATTCTGAAGCACATTTTGAAGAGACACTACTTGTGTGGTAAGTGCTTTAAAAATAATGGATCAGATACCAGGAGGCAAGGAGACAACTTTTGGAGATGTCAGCTAAGCAATGAAGCCTCATCACTCCACACAGAAGTTTCATGCCTTTGAGCTCAGCCTTCATTGACCGGACTACTCATTTGGAAGTTAATCACAGACAGCCTTGTGACAGCTCATGTATTATAGAATGGATTTCACTCATGAATTGCCTTACCTTCTTCAACTAAAATTTAAGCTCGCAAAGGGTAAGACCTTGTCTCATTCTGCTTTGGATCACTGTCTGCCCTACCCTAGGACAAAAGCCTGGGTGGTGTTATGTCACATGTGACATTTTACTACAGTGTTTTACATCCTATCTTATACCACTAAAGGATTCCTTCCTACATTTCTTCTATGCAAAACATAGAGCAAACATGAGTGTGCCTCAGAATGTCCCTAATTATAAGGACATCCAGGCTGTGTGATTTGAAAGGTCCTGCTGAAAAGTCCTGGACCAGAAACATTTCTTCAGAGGCTTGCCATAGTGCCTGGAATTGCTACCCCTAGTCATATCTGGAAGTGACTGGACACAGGAATGTCAATCCAGGAGCTCTTTAGCGTAAGTGAGCTGATAAGGATGATGATCTCTGCCATGCAGCTCCCTTTGCTGTCCTAAGGGATGGGAGGCACTGCTTCAGGTGGGCAGAGAGTTCAGTTAGGATTATTTAGTGAAGGTCAAGAGACTGTTGAGCACCCACTGGGTGGGGATGCATTTACTGAAATGGGACATATCATAATATAGTGGCTAAGAATGCAGGTTTGGGAGCGATCGAAATCTCAGCCCTGACTCTCCGATTTCCTAGTTGCGTGATGTTAGGCATGCCTCTCAGCTTCATTCTCTGCTGCCTTTAAGCACAAACTAATCATGGAACCTAACTTCATTTATTCATTCAACAAATCTGAGAGGCTCTTAAGTGCAGGGCACAGAGCATACCACAGACAACAAGCCAGATAAGGAATCTGCACTCCTGAACTGAAGTTCTATATTTTAAGATTGTGCTGAGGCTTAAATGAATAATGCACATGGAGAACTTAGCATGGTGGCTGGACCTGTGAAACACTAAAACATCACTTATCTTTACGGCTATTGTGATCCAGGAGAGGAGGTGGATGACCCCATACAAAGATCTTTTACAGTTTGCACAAGACTCATGCCATATATGTAATGGTACAGAAAAACTATGGCTTGGATCCCCCAAGCTTATGGTAAGACTAGAAGCAACCCACCAAAGGATATTTGAAGAAGGGAGAAAAATCTCCCTTAGCCAAGAAGATATTCTTATTTCTACCTAAAATCACAGCAGAAAAAAAAGAAACCCTCTTACCATAGCAGCAAATGTCACATTGAGGTTCTACTCAAGCCAGAATGTTTACATCACATGTAGATAGAGCAATAGGTATGGTGAATTGGGTTTTTGTAGTTGAGTTACAGAGTCTATGTACTTTAAGAACTCACATTTGCATAATTGCAGGCAGAAAGAGCAAGGACTCTCTGCAATGAGCATCAACAGGCCTGGCATGAGAAATGATGATCTGATAGGAACTAGTATGAAATTCAATATGCAGAAAAGAAAGATGAGTTACTAGATGACGAAGAGAGAAATGATGATGCAAGAAGAAGGTATGTGGCCTACCTTCGAAGACAAGAATTGAAAAGCTCAATGTAATCAATCTATCCAGAGAGGCATGTTGACCTTGGGCTTGGTTCAGGCAAAAATTGATAGCAGAGAGCCCATCTTTCAGAGATGGGGTAGGGAAGCAGCACCCAGATATCCAAGGATCATGCGGAGCATGTAAGACAATAGGTTTAGGACAACAACTATAACTGTAGTCCTCACCCATTAGTGTGGTTGAAACTTCTAATATATTTTCTGCCCTAGTTCAGGACCAGCTTAATAATTTGGCAGGGCTGAACCTGCAGACACATTGCATTAGTGACTCCAGCTGGGCAGGTCTGACATCAGGTATCTTTATTTCATTTGTACCATGATAGATGAGAAATAGAGCTCACAATCTACAGGGTCAAGTTTACCTGGTATATATTGCTGTTGTTGTTGTTGTTGTTAGCGAGTGTTAAGTTAGGTTGTCGAGTCCAACTCAAAGCCACCCTATGTACAGCAGAACAAAACACTCCCTGATTGTGTCCCTGGCACACAATTTATGTTTAAGCCCATTGTTGCAGACACTGTGTCAATCCATCTGGTGTAGGGTTTTCCTTTATTTGCACTGACCTGCCACTCTCCCATACATGATGTCTTTCTCCAGGGATCGATCTCTTCTGACTACATGTCCAAAATATGTAAGATGCAATCTAGCCATCCTTGCTTCCAAGGAGCACTCTGGTTGCACTACTTCTATGACAGATCTGTTGGCTCTTTTGGCAGTCCATGGTATATTCAATAGACGTCTCCAGCACAATAATTCAGATCAATCGATTCTTCTCCTATTGCCCTTGTTCAGTGTCCAGCTTTTGCAACCATATGATCCAACTGAAAATACCATGACATGAGTCAGGCGCACCTTTGTCTTCAACGTGACACCTTTACTTTTCAATACCCTAAAGAGATCTTTTGCCACAGCTTTTCCCAAAGCAATGTGTCTTTTGATTTCTTGACTGCTGCTTCCACGGGTGTTGATTGTAGAGCCAAATAAAGCAAAATCATGGACAACCTCAATCTTTTCTCCATTTATTGTGAAGTTGCATACTGACCCAGTTGTAAGGATTTTTGTTTTGTTGATGTTCAGTTGCAACTCATACTGAAGTCTATGTTCTATGACCTTCATCAGTAAATGTTTAGAGGATTCAGGCTCAGTTAGGATTCAGGTTTAAATCTTAGATGTAGATAGCAGGGCTTCAAACCAAACCCGAACGTAAACCCTGAACCTATCTGGTTCAAGCATTAAAAAAATTTTTTCTGAACCCGAACCTGAACCTGGTGAAAAATTGGTTTCAGGTTCAACTTATAATTTTTTTTTGTATAATTAGCTATTTAAAAATTGAAAATTAATTGAAAAGATTTTATTCATCTGTCTATACATAGGATTAAAATTTTAAACCCAAACCTAAACCCTCTACATTTTGACATATTGAACTTGCACCCAAAACTGAACCCAATTTTTTGCAGGTTTGAAGCCCTGTCCAATCATTTTTCAAGTGACTGCTTATTCCTACCTTCCTTAATTTATTTAGAAAGATAATGCTTATGCAGGGTATGTATTCATGGCTTAAAGGGCCATTGAATAAATCTAAAGATAAGTTTTGAACAGGCCTTTTGCCTATGTTCTCTTTCTCTTCCTTCAACTGACTAATGCTAGATTCCAAAGGTCACTTGTCTTTAGCAATTACTCTGAAGCACTACATCCTACCTGCAGCCTTTAAAACATTCTGGCCTGAAGAGGATTCATTCTATTTTCTTGGAAATAAATGTGAACTGTCAATTGAATACCACTAACAAATGTTTCTAATTGATGTTTGAGGAGAGGGAATTTTTTTCCCCTTAGGCATACTGCCTTTATCTTGGTCAGTGGCCTTGTTGTTTATTCAAAAAAATTATTTGTGCATTCAAAACACATAGGAAAAGAATTAAAGGACAATACTTCACTTTTTCTTTCGTCAAAATGGATAAAGACACCATTAGTAGAGAAGGGTTTTTCTTCTCATGACTTAAGGCCTGTATATGTTAATAACCAGATCAAACACAGATTCACTTGTCAGCTTCACTTTAATGGGATGAAAGTATCTACCCTAATCGAATGTCCCACACTTAACCATGTGTTGGGGAGTGAGAATTTCGCTCCTTCACTCCCTATTTCAGGGCCCCATCACTCATTTAATTGTAAATGAGGATTACAGGCCTACCTCACAGAGGTACTGGGAAGATCAGAGCAACTAAGAAAACCATTGTGGTTGGGGGGGTGAAGAAAAGTACTAGGATAATATCTGATTCCAAAGCCACCTGAGAAATAAGATACAGCTTAAGGTAAAGGAAGATGAAAATATTAGCTTTATTACCAATGATGCTGAGCTCATGTGTGAAAGGTTTTTAGTCATTTTATCCTCTCCATTGCTGTTCTTGGGAGGTGGCTTGCAGCTGACACAGTTTGGGGCTACAGAGTATACAAATTTAGAATTTACCCTTAGTTCTACAATTGTAAAACATAGGCTGATGAATCCACTAAGATAATTCACCCCTCCTCCCATAAGTAGAATTGCCAGGTTTAAGATATAAAAATACAGAACACAGTTAAATTTGAATTTTAGGTAATGAATAATTTTTAGTTTAAGTAGGTACCATGTACTGTTTTAGGATATACTTACATTACCAGTGTTATTCATTGTGTATCTGAAATTTGAGTTAATGGGACATCTGGTACTTTATCTGGCAATACTACCTATGGGATGAAAGTGAGTAAGTGTGGGAAGCAAGTTCCAGAGTGCTACTACTGTAGAAGGAATGTTACTTAAGAGACCATAGAAACAGAGAGTTTGCCTAACAACTATACAGTATGAGAGCACAGTGCTTAGCACAATGTATACTAAACTCATGTTTATTGCTCCCCTTCATGTCTATAAGGACCCTTGTGGTAAACTCATTTATACCATAACATTAGTTTCTTACTACGATGCTCTTCTGGAAGTATTTTTGCTTTAAATGAGGTCCAGGAGGACAGATCAATGCTTAACCCACAGAAATTCTTCCCTAATGATAGATTTTCAACTTTGGCTGAGCATCATTAATGCCCTGGGGAGCTTGTTAGAAATACAAATACCTACCACCCCCCTCCCAAAGTCTGATTCTTGGGTAGGATCTAGGCATTTGTATTTTTAGAAAGCTTCCCTAGGGATTCTGATGCATAGCAAAGTTTAAAGCACATCACTATAACATATAAGTGCAGGGTCAGGGGGCAGGGATTGGTGTATCCAGGGAAAGAGGACCCTCTATCCAGCAAGTTATCTGAGAAACTATTGTTCCAGCTCATGGATCATTGTTTTAAAACCACTGTTCATGACCAAGGACAGAGAGAAGCAAACATTCCTTCCAATCTCAGCAGCAATAGGCCTAAGTTCTAACAGTAAAATTATGAGTATTAAAGCACATGAGTAGAGGTCATTTTAGTTAGGGGTTCCTTCCAGTATTCTGGCTACATTAGACATTATGTGTGATAGGCCCTGAGAGCAGATCTGCTCAGCCATCCTCTTCCTTCTTATTGTTGATTAG
This sequence comes from Pedetes capensis, assembly GCA_007922755.1. Lineage (NCBI taxonomy): Eukaryota > Metazoa > Chordata > Mammalia > Rodentia > Pedetidae > Pedetes > Pedetes capensis. The sequence goes on along the minus strand of VMDO01026530.1, from coordinate 10,375 downwards.
AGTCCACAGTGAAAGGGCTGAAAGAGAGACATGTGAAGAGAGCAAGGGATTGGGAAGGAGTATGGAGGAATCATCAAGAAAAGCATTACAGAGAGTGTGAGTTACCCTTTGGTCCTTGAAGGGCAAGGAGAAATTCACCAAGGAGAAATCCAGAAAACAAACAAACAAACAAACAAAAACTGAGATGTACAGAGGCTACTAGAGTCAGAGAAAGACAAGATAGTTCTAGATTCTAAAAGGAAGAGAGCTCTAGAATAGGACAAAAATAGCTATATGGAGAACAAAGAAGAAATAGAAAAAACAAGGGACAGATACACACACAAACACATACACACATGGTCACACAGACAGAGCTCTTGGTAAGATAAACAAAGCTGAAAAGGGACAGAGAAGGAGCTATCAATCCAGAGTAAAATCATAGTCACAATCACTCTTACTGTAAGATATTCACTGTTGATTAAACATGGTGTCATGGCAAAACAAAACACCCAATACCTGTGTACTTTCTCAGAAAACTAGCTTGTGGCTGTGGGGAATTTGAATGGGTAGGAAATGAACACATTTGTTCATTCTTGATGACATTTGCTACTTACAAATGGCTGTTTTCAGAGGAAATATTGATCATAATTATAAAAGTAGGCAGATACATTATTAATATATTTAATAATTAAGGGTAGAATCATAACACAGCATTGAGAAATAAGGTAACTTGCTTTTTGAACTTGATCTTAAAGTCAAATCTCAAATAGCTGCCATTGCAACTCTCCAGGACTATAAAGTGTACCCAACATCTCCTTTTTTGTTATTATCTGAATTCATTTTCTTGTTGTTATGAAACTCTTGGAAAGGCCTTTGCAGCTGATGAGCCCAACCATTAAGGGGAGGTGATTTGGCTTCGGCTCTGGGCAATGTTGTCGAGCACACCAGCTTCTTGGAAGAAACACCATAGAAAGAGATCAGTTTTGCTTCATGGTGCTTAATATCACCTCAAGGTCCTTTCCCTTCTGTTTCTTTTTCCTCTTCCTTTAGAGTCATACATTCAAATAACCACATGCGTGAACATTCAAAGGAACACAACTCAGCATGTCTTTGTAAAGGTACAGAAGACAATATGGCATTACACATGCTCAATATGCTGTTTTGAATTCTCCAGAACTTTGTTGCTCCAAAATCAAATATCTTTAGATAAAGGGAAAGTATGTTGCTCAGTCAGAAGCGAGTAGGTGCCAAGTTTGATTTCTCTTCTGTGCCTTTACCATTTTTGGCATCTATTTTGCAACCTGAAGTTGTTCTCTCATTCTCTGACACACACACTCTCTCTCTCCTTCTTTCTCTCTCTGTCTTTCTCCTCCCCCCCAAAAAAATTTATCTCTCTTTTTGCATTTGTAATTTAGAAGGAAAGCAGCAGGTGAGGAGTCAGTGTATCTGGGGAAGGGTGATTACTCTTTGCAAAGCTTGTCTTGAGCTATGGGCATAAACCTAGAATTGGAGTAGAGTGGATGATAGTTGATATATACATGATAGTTTAATGGGCAAAAGAGATCAGGTAAACTAGGAGGACCTGCCCACTTTCTTCCTTCCATTGCCCCAGGAGAAGTGGCAAGGTCACTCTCTTTGTGCCTGGGGAATGGAATTACAAATGCCCTAAGTAGAATCCAGACTGCAAAGAATTTCCTACTGTTTCCTTTTCACAAATTTCTCATTCCAGGGCAAAGAAAGCAGTCCAGAAAATTCACAGTCCTTATCCAAAGGCTCTTGATGGCTTACAGTTTTGTACCACAATGACATTGTTGTTAAGTGCCATGGAGTTGGGACCGACTCATAGTGACCCTATGTACAGCAGACAAAGCACTTCCCAATACTGTGCCATGCCAGGTGCTATCATCTGTGCTTTCTGTTATTCATAGCATTTTCAATGGCTGATTACTTTCTGGGAGTGGGCTGCCAGGTCCTTCTCCCAAGCCTACACAGCACCTGGTGTTCCCAAGTGCTCTCCCATCCAAGTACTAACCAGGACTGACCCTGTTTAGCTTCCGAGATCTGATGGGATCAGACGCCAGGGTCTCAAAAGATAACAGGTGTAAAAGTCTTGGGGAAGCACTCCACACTAGCTCAGTGGCAGAGCACTTCCCTAGCATGCTTAATGCTCTGGGTTCCATCATCATCATCGAAAAGAAGAAAAGAAAAGCAGAAACTTTAGGGGAAAGAGAGAATCTGGGAAAATTGAAAAAACCTTCAGCAGAGCTGGAGTGGAGAGTACAAAGGGAAGGGTGTTGAGACACTGGGTAGGAAAGAAAAATTGAGATGGTCGAGAACCTTGTAATCCAGTCTAAGGTAACAGAAAGCCATGTGCAGGACAAAAATAAGGGAGTGACTTGATCAGAGTTGCTTTCAGGAAAGCCCACCCTGTAGTGTGGCAGAACCATCTGACAAAAGACAAGGAGGGATGAGAGAAAAACCGTGAAGAGATTGTTGTAAAAGTAGGTGAGAATATGCAATATGTGCAATGGTGGTCTGAGCAAGGGTGGAGATATGAGAAGAGAGAAGACTGGGCAGAACTGAGAAGTCTAATTTCCTCAATTTAGATAGAGGAGGGACAGAGAAATGAAAGAATCAAGGATGGCACCCAGTTACTAATTTGGAAACTGAGGGGACTGTGATGATGACACTCATTAGGGTAGGAAATACAAGATATGTAGTAGGTTAGGGGAAGAAGATGACTTCAATATTAGAGTTTGGAGTTGGAAGTATCTTTTAGACCTCCAAGTGGAGAGGCCAATTAGAGAGATATACAAGATTGAAGCTCAAAAAAGAAGTCATGGATGAAGCTGGATTTTGAGGATATGTGAGTATTGGAGCTAGGGTAAGAGGGGCATGCAGAGTATGATCTAGGATATGCCTTTTAGGAACACTTACCTTTAAGATTGGCTAAGGTTTAGCTCAGTTGATAGAGTGCTTCTCTGTGCTCTCTGAGGCCCTGGGATCAATCCCCAGCACTGCAAAAATAGAAGGACCTGGCAGTAGACTCCAGAAATAATCCTGAAACAATCAGCCATTGAAAACCCTGTGAATAACAGAGAAGCACTAAGGGATTTGGCTCAGTTGGTAGAGTACTGCACTGCAGTCTCTGTGGTCCTGAGTTCAATTCCCAGCACCGCAAAAATGGGAGAAGGGCCTGGCAATCCACTCCCAAGGCAATCCCGAAACAGTCAGCCATTGAAAACCCTATGAAGGTCGCTATGAGTTGGATACCGACTCAACAGCACCTAACAACAACAACAACAACATAGTGCCAGCCACAGCACAGTGTTGGGGAGTATTTTGTTCTGTTGTACATAGCGTCACTATGAGTCAGACCTGATGGCACCTAACAACAACAAATGACAAACTTTAAGACTGGATGGAAGCACAAATCTTGCAAAAAGTCTAGGAGTAGAGAAATGAGTAGAAGTAAAACTAGTAGATGACAGTGTAATAGAAATCAAGAGAATGGAGAATTTAAGAGAGGAAGGTCAAATGTCAAGTGTTGATGGGAATTCAAACAAGAAAGTACAAGATTAAAAAGAATGCTTTGGATTTTATAAATGCAGGCCAGTGGGCACCATGTTTGGGACATCTTCAATGGAGTTGTGCTGAAGATGGGGCCAAGGGTCTTGGGAGTTCAAAGGAAAACCAGAATACAGTGGGTTGAGGAGTGCTTGGGAGATAGGTAAATGAAGAGAGTGACTGTAGACTAGTCCTCTTTTGAGGAATTTCATTGAGAAGGAGAAAAATAGAAAGATATAAAGAATGGTAAATAAACCGGGTATGGTGGCACATGCCTGTAATCCCAGTGGCTGGGGAGGTGGAGGCAGGAGGATAGCAAGTTTGAGACCAGAGGCAGTCTGCGTAACCCTGTCTCAACGAGTAAAAAAAATGGGCTGGGGGTGCAACTCAGTGGTCCAGCACTTGCAAAGCATGCAAGCACGAGGCCTTGGGTTCAATCCCCAGTACCACAAAAACAAACAAACAAAAAAATTGTAAATAGACTACAGGGAAAGGTGCTGCTGCTGCCGAGTGGCTCTGTAGCAGAAGTGAATATCGTGATTTCTACTCTCTGACAATGCTGTGGAATTTATGCTGACTACAAATTCCTTCTTTTGAGGGAATGAATCCTAGGCAATACATGACGAAAAGAGACTTGAGCATGCTTTAAAATACAAGCCTTTGTCCCTCCTCCCTCATTTCCCAAAGGCAAATCAGTCCTTAAATGCCTGCCTCATCTTTCCCATGGGAACTCAGAACCCGCATGCACACAGCACTTTTGATGACATTCCTGGCCACCACAGTCCCTGTGGTGAGAAAAGAGATGAGATCTGCCCCCTCCCCCACTCTGGCTGCTTTATTCTTTTAGAAAGATTCCTAGCGATCTTCTTTCTCCTTCCAGGAGGATAAACTATTAAAAACATTGTTCCCATTGCTAGTCATTCAGGTTTTCCAGGAAGATGAAAATACGTCTGCTTTTATTCCTGTGTGACCTTAGGTTTCATGCCTTCAAGGGAAGGAATTCATAGTCAACATACATTACAGGTCGTAGTCCAGGATTAGAAATCAAAGTATCTATTTCTATTCCCGGGACCTGTAGAGGTTAACTTTCCCTGTCAAAACCCCAATTAGAAGACTATTTTTGAGTTAGGGAAATGCAAACGCGTTTCTCATCAGCATATTATCTCTCCTCTGATCTCCCTGTCAATTTTAAGACATTTTCTTCATCTATCTCCTCACTCTGCATAGCAATTAGCCCTCAATAAAGGTTTGAAATGTGCTAAATTTCAGGTTTTCAGAGGTTTAGAGTTTAATCCTCATAATCAAGTGAAAAAAAAATCTACCTTCCTAGTGTTAGCCTTTTCTATAGACTCAAATTGCTGACCTACATTGTCTTAGGAACTTTAATATTTTTTTTAAAAGAACACAAATTGTTTCTTATTTCACTGGAAGCATGGTTTATATTGCCCCTGAAAGGATTTCTCACTAGCTTGCTTTTCTCAATTTGTTAGGAAGAGGGATAATAAGGTTTTCCCCTAGCTTTTTCTAAGTGCCTCATGGTAGAGAGGAGTGAAGAGGAAGGAGAGAGAGATTGAATGATGGCTCTCAAAGACAGCAAGGAAGCGGGTGTGGTAAACGGCACTGGCCTGTAATCCCAGCAACCCCGGAGGCAGAGGCAGGAGGATCTCAAGTTCAGGGCCAGAGGCAGCCTGTGTAATTTAGTGAGACCCTGTCTCAAAATAAAAAATAAAGAAATGGGCTATGGGATTTTGCTTAGTGGTAGAGCACTTGCAAAGCAAGCGTGAGGCCACAGTATTTAAAAAAAAGAATAGAAAAGAAAAAGAAAAAAGACAGCAAGGGTTTTGCTGGTAATCTCATGCACACTCCAACTCTACTCTCCCCAAACTCTCAGGGCTGGCTAAGAGCAGAGGACAGAGAGAAGCTGCGAAGCAGCGGCTACGGAATGAGCAGGCTGTGGCACACAGCCATGACTCCTGGGCTGTGCAGCTGTCTCCCTCCCCTCCCAAATATTGCATTGTTGCACCCAGACACACTTGACGGGCCCTGCAGGCCTGGGCCTGAGCACTGGACCTTTTGCCTGGAATAGCCTTCCTTCTCCCCAAGAAGTTCCCTTCTGAATTACCTTCCCCATCATGTGGTTAACACGACATCTCCATCTGATCGATCGCAGATGCTGACAGATTCGCTTCCAAGTATGAATTGGGCGTCGTGCAGTGCATATCGCAGAACCGTGGTGAAGAGACCCCATCTGCAGCTCGCAAGGCATGGTTGATCTTGGCTCTGGTAGTAAAAAGCCTTTCCTGGATAAGTAGTAAATTGCCACCACAGGAGATGATAATATTTGTGAGCCTTACTAACAAGCTTGAATTCTAACATAAGGCAGTTCATTGTTATGCTGCAGAATGTGAAATCTTAATGCTTTTGCTATTCAGACTTATCTTATTTCACAACATGATTTACTGCAGCTCTAAAGAACCAACAGAAGGGAAAAAATGGGGGAGGAGGGAGGAAAAAGAGTGGGGAATGGAAGCACGGATGAGCTCAGCTTTGTGAGCAAATTTCATTGCCACTGATAATGTAATATTTTGCTTTGATTAACGCTTTATCTTGTGGAAAGTATGCAGTGTTCTAATAACTGTTTCTTCAGACCAGTTGCTGACTTTTTTTCTGGATTCTACTTTCAAAACAGGCATTGTGTTGTGCGCAAAGCTGGAGAGAAAAGGCGAAAACCACCACACAAGAGGTGTATTTCTAATCCAAAGACATGCTGAAAATGTTTACCTAGATGAGTTCATATTGTCCTGTCAGAAATTTCTAAACAGATGGTGGAGGAAATAGTATTTGACCAGATATTCAAGCAATCAACAATAGAAACGAATTGTCAGAGAATTCTACTAATTGTACCTATCCTGATTGATACTTGCTGACAAAACATAATTTTTTGGTAATGATATCTGGTATTTTCTTTAAGAAGAATAAGTTCAGAGAGCTAATTAAGCAAGTGCCTCTAAGAAATACTGACTCACCTTAGGAAGACACTATTTTAAGTGCAAATCAATGTAGGTACACACAGTCCATTCTATACCAGAGGACTGGCATGACTGTTGATAACATTGACTTGGAATAAAAAACTGGCCTTAAAAGTTGTTCTGTGGTCCTTACACTGAGATCATTTCTACCTCTGAAGTCCTGGGTTCTTGGAATGATTGAGTTAAAAAAAAATAGTCTGAGGTGTCAAAATAAGAATTTTTCAAGTTAAATAATGTGTTGAGAACTACTGCCTTCCTTAACAGACATTGTCAGAATTTTGGATTTAGCCCGCAGTCAAGTTTAGTGGGTGAGTCCCTTCACATAAACATCAAGCACTTATTTTCTTACAGATATACAAGTGATCTCAGGGGGAAAAACAAACAAACAGCAGCAACAACAAAAAGGCCCAGAAAACCCACCTCAGGAATGGTAGGTAGCATTTCTAGAAACTTCCATGATGTGATCATGGGACGAATCTTGGATAACTCTGAAATGAAAAACTTTGTTTGAGATTTTGGCAGATTTTGGACAAAATAAAAGGCAATGTTGCTGGGTATTACATTTATAAGATTTTTCATTTACAGCTTGATTTGATTTATAAAATAATGTCCATTCATACACTGAGATAACAGGAAGAAGGCAATCAGAAACCTGTATAAAATCACATCCTTCCCAGCTGCTTTGTTGTGAATAGAACCAGAATGGATCAGCCTCTGCATCTAGAAGCTCCTGAAAGATTAACTAGAAAATTGCCCTTCCCACTTTTGTATCTCTGGATGTGACAAAGGAAACTCACTTAATGCTTTATTTGTCACTTCAGACAGGTGATAGACACTTGGCAATGCCAAATTATTTCTACATCTCTTTGCTTGTGCAAACTAGATTAAGAAGGCATCTCAGAAGGGGGCAAGGAGGACTGTCTAATATTTGCATGAGGACATTCTGTGGCTGAATGAGCAACTTCCACTGAGTTCGTTTTAGTTTTTCTCCTTACATTAAGATGGAAGCAAAGAGCCACAGTCTGATTTCCATAGATAATTATAAACAGGTAAATCCTTTCTGTTGACTGGGAAGTGTTCATTATATGCTTTATCAGAGTTATAATACTGTGCAATATAATTTAAAATGAAATGGAGTATATGTGCAATGAGGAAGGAAATAGAACTGTATTTGGTGCAAACATTATATACAGGTTCCTTCTAAAATACAGTTCTGAATTTAAAAATAAGACCATTAGCAAGTATTTTATATTAACGCTGGGAAATCTTAAAAACAATAGTGTACTGTATTCCATAGGATTTTTATAATGGACACTGTTTATACTACCTCACCTTATAGATTCCTTTTGAGCAGTACAATCAAAGTTAGTGTGTTAATTGTCCCTGGTGAATACAGAAGAAATAGAGACTGTGGTATAAATGCTAATAATTCAATGGGAATCTCATTTGTTACAAAATCCCTTTGTTTCTTGTTCACTTCTTAGAACTCTGCCACAGACCCAATTAACTTCTTGTAAGTAGCAGAGCACTTTGCCATGATTACAGTAGTTTAACAGCGATGAAGCAGAGGGTACCTTTTTGTGTTTATTCCTCTCCTTCTGGGCCCCAACAAAAGCATCCGGCTGTGCCGGAGCACAGAGAAGGCGGTTCACAGAGCGGGAGGAGACTGCGCGAGTTACCGGTCAGGAAGACAAGGGCATCAAGGGACCTCCGCTGCTGCCAGCAGCTTCACCTGCAGTATTGGCAATGTCAGGTCGGCTGAGGGGTTTGCACAGTAAGTAAGGGCATCAAAGCAAAATACAGGGAGTAGCTGAGACTCTCGCTTGAATTGTAGCACTGAAATAATCGAAAAAACAGCCGGGATGCTCAAAACGCTTAGGATTTTGCTGCGGGTTTGTTATCACAACCATTTTCATGGGACTCACTAGTGAGGTGGAATCTTTCTTTGTGAGTAGCTAGTACAGGACTTACCAGCCCCAACTCCTTCAGTATTCCCAGGAAGGGTGTCTGGAGAACACCGTGCAGCACCTTATAGTGAGCTCCAAGGAGTCCAGCATAGGAGCGAGACCTGTACTTGCCTCTCAGCTGTGCTACTTGTTTATAATCCCATCTGGCAACGTGGCTAAGAGCATGAATTTTGCCACCAACCAGACCTGGGTTCGAATCCTAACTTGGAAACTTCTTTTTGGGCAAGCTGGTTAATCTCTGTGTCACGTTTCTCATCCAACTAATGTAAATCAATGAAAATCTTCATAAGAGTGTTCAGATTAAATTTTAAAACTATGAAAAGAGCTGGGCAAGGTGGTAATCCCAGTGATTCAGGAGGCAGAGGCAGGAGGATCGCAAGTTCGAGACCAGAGGCAGTATGCATAATTTAGCGAGATCCTGTCTCAAAAAGTAAGAAAATGGGCTGGGGGTGCAGCTCAGTGGTACAGTACTTGCAGAGCATGCAAGCACAAGGCCCTGGGTTCAATCCCCAGAACTGAAAAAATAAAAAATAAAAGCTATGAAAAACATTGTTCATAGTGACTAACACGTTGAAAGTACTCAAGAAATGGTAGTTGTTATTATCAGTGGAAAATTATGCATCCCTTGCAACAACTGAGGTGAGTAGTAGTACTCTAATGCAATGTAATGCTCTAGGGAACAGTTCTTTCTTGAGAGGAACAAAAAGAGCAAACCTGCTGATCTATCTTTCCTTTGCTGGGAATCTGAGACCTCTAAGCCGAATATTCCAGGACACTGGTCCACTGTTTCCAAACATCTGGGAACCTTTCCGAAACTACATATTCCTGGGAGCCTCCCCCAAGGAATCTATCAAAATATTAGACCAATGACTCTCCTTCCACTAAGACCTTCCACTAAGTGATTGATACACACTCTGTGAGAAACACAGGTCAAGAATGTTCTGGCAATCCCAAAACAATCAACCATTGAAAATCCTATGAGGTATGTTCTCACTCATATGTGGGTGCTGAATCAAACTTAAAGGAAGGAAAAAATCCTACACATAAATTGAAACATAAAAAATGCACAATTAAACTTAGCATAGAAGGGACTATTTAAGGAGTGGAAAGGAGGGAGGGATCTAGCAGAAGGAAGTGAAGATTGGAGAAGATGGTAGGGGAGACGGATCAGTGTGAGGAGGGATCTCAATATAAACAGCACAACAGCACAATTTTATGAGTATGTTGGAAAACTAGGGGAAGAGAGAAAAAAAATAAAACCTACTAGAATAGCCAAAACAAAAAATAGTAATAATACCAAATGCTGGCAATAATGCAAACAGACTAGATCACTCATGTAGTATTGCTGAGAATGTAAAAAGGTAGATCACTATAGAAAAAAGGTTGGACTTATATCAAAATCAGGACTCACATATATAGATAAATATTCTCACAAAAAGACATGCAAGTAAAAAGGACACCATTGGTGGAGGGGTTGGGATGGGGGGAGGATCATGAGAGGGTAAGGGGGAAGTGACATGAGCAACGAAATGCACATATATATATATATATATATATATATATATATATATATATATATATATATAAAACCTGCAGCCATAGCCCAGTGGCATTCGATCCCGTCAGATCTCGGTAGCTAAGCAGGGTCGGGCCTGGTTAGTACCTGGATGGGAGACTGCCTGGGAACACCAGAAGCTGTAGGCTTGGGAGAAGGACCTGGCAACCCCCTCCCAAAAATCAATCTGCCATTGAAAACCCTATGAACAGCAGAGAAGCACTGACAATAGTGTTTCCCCTGTTGTACAGAGGGTCACTATGAGTCGGATACCGACT
>VMDO01026529.1:0-26607 GCA_007922755.1 Pedetes capensis | reverse complement strand
AAGTAGTGATGTCAATTAGGCAGTTAAATGTATGAATTTGGAGCTCAGATAAAGGAACCAGAGATATAAATCTAATAACCTATTGCCATAGAAAATTTCTCCACTGCAGGCCCTAGTCTTCTTATCAGATGTAAATTGTTACATGTTCTGTCCTGTGTCATTTCTATGGAAGAAAAGATGGACTAAATAAAATAAGGTGATGAAGTGTCATTGAATTACTCTTTAAAGATACCTCTTTGCTAAGAAAGCCTATCCAGAGTCTGTATCTTTGCCAAGGAAATATAAAGTAAGTTTACCTGAAATGCTAATTCTCATCTACTAGTAGTGGCTTCCTAAAGTGATATGTGCAGAGGGAATCTGAGGTCATGCCCAGGCTCAGAGAAAAGGAGTGTCATGACTAATTATATTTCTGCTGTGGGAGCAGGAGGCAGAATGAGATGTACATGTTTACTCCACTTGTCTTGGTATAAAATAATGGATATTTTGGGGGTGATAAACAAATGACACAGTACAGTCCATCCACCATACTTCTTTCATCAAGAGTGACATGAGTCAGTTATTTCTGTGGAGCACTTCATAAGCATAGACTCAGAACCCCAATTAGTCAAGAACACAAATGCTTCTGATGTTTACTCTCATACAATATGATTAGAAAATAGAACATTCTCTTATCCCTACCCTAGATGGCTTCAGCTGACATATGGAGGGTATTGCTAATAAGCCAAGATGTCTCCTTCCTCTGATTTCTATCTTGTAGGGTCAAGGGGAGCCCACTGTTTCTCCTGTGTAAGAGGAAACCTAGAAGAACAGATCCTCTTCTTAATCTAAAACTTAAAATATTTTCCTGAAACATCAGAGCTAAGCATCCCTTAGATTCTATTGAATTGTATCTCCAAACTTGTTTTGAACAATGTTTGGGATGTAGTAAGCTCTCAATGAATATCTCACAAATCCATTAATGTGACTTTTTCATTTTCTATTTTGAATGAATACTTAAGCCTATTTTTGAGGATTTGAGCATTTTCTTGTAGTAAAGTATTGACACATTGGGATCACAAAGCATCTCAGGCAAGTTTTGAGAGCTCTCAGTCTTATGAAAGGTAACTGGGGTGGATCAATACTTTTAAAAATGTGAACTTAAGCTAGAGAATAGGGGGTGGTGATGGTTAATTTTATGTGTCAACTTGATTAGGTTAAAGGATGCTCAGATATCTGGTAAAATATTATTTTTTGGCTTGTCTGTAGAGTTGTTTCTGGAAGAGATTAGCATTTGAGTCAGTAGTCTGAGTAACAAAGATTCTTCCTAAAATGTAGGTAAATAACATCCAACTTGTCGAATGACCAGATATAATCAATATATGGAGGAAAAGTAAATTCATATTCTCTTTCTCTCTGTCTTTGTCTCTGTCTTCCTCTCCCTCTCTGCCACTGAGTTGGGATGTCCACATTTTCCTGAGCTCAGATATCAAAGACATTGGGACTTACATCAGCACACCCTCTTACCCAATTTCCGTTCTCAGTCCCTAAACCACCCACAGTCCTGGGTGTCCTGTTGCAGATGGCAGGATTGTGGTAGTTCTTGGCCTCCATAATTGTATGAACCAATTCTCATAATAAATGGTTTTTAACATAAATCTCTGTATATCTATTGGTTCTGTTTCTCTGGAGAACCCTGTCTTCAAGGTTCCATTATCCCACACAGATGACCTACCATGATTCCTCTTCAGTTGACTCAAGCAGAGTGAGTTGCATCTAGGAATCATGTTTGCACTTTTAGTTCAGTTTGACAAACATTTAATAAGAATTTATTATATGGGTGCTATGGGGCATGCCTATAATCCCAGCGACTCAGGAGGCTGAAGCAGGAGGGTTGCAGATTTGAGGCCAAAGAGAGCCTGTGGAACTTAGTGAGACCTTGTCTCAAAATAAAAATTAAAAACGAGGCTGGGAGTGCAGCTCAGTGGGGGAGCATCCTGGGTTCAATCCTCTAGTACTACAACAAACAAGCCAAAAATCAAAACCAAAAATAAAAACAAACAAACAAAAAGCTTATTCTGTGGCAGGGTGTCTTGCCTGGCACTGTGCACATTCTGGGGTGTCTAACTCTTCTGTGGGGTTGCCCTGTGCAATGTAGGATGTTTTGCAATACCTCTGGCTTTCCTACAATAGATGTAGTAGCACTTCTCCACTCTTTTCGTCTTGATAATGTTTCTAGACATTGACAAATGTCTTCATTTGTAAAATCACTGTTGCTTGAGAATCACTACTATACAGTCTCACCTTTGTAAATGCTGATCTGACCTTGGATTATCCTGTTTTAAGTATGACATTTGTACCCTGCTAATAGTTATGAATGATACACATGTGTGATAAATTAAATGAACTTGATCTTTATTTTATAGGGTTTAATGAGAGATAATAAATGTTTGGCCTTGGAGTATATAGTTATAATTTAAAAAATTATAGTGGTTAGTGGAGTGTTTGAAGTGCTAACTCTGGAATTAGGTAGACTGTCTAGACAAGTTATGGTGAGGGCCAGATCATGTCCCCCCTCAATTAATGGGGAGAACTTTGCAGGATATGGATCTCCTTATCTCTAGGGATGGCTGGAGGAGTCCACAGTCATGTTGACCCCAGTAATTTACACTATTAGATCTCTTCACTTCTACAGCCTATGGATATGAGTAATGTTTTGTGTGTACAGTATGGGAAAAGCATAGGAACACTGGCCTAAGCTAATTAATTAACAACTAGGTGGCAAAGTTGAGTTGGATTTTCAAGGCATGGAAGAGGCAAGTTTGAAGGACTTGGTGATTGATTAGTGTGGGGGTGAGAGTGAGGAGTCAGTGATGACAAAGGTGTTTGCTTAGGTGCCTTGAGAGATAAGGTACCTAAAAGGAGACTTTTGCCACCTAAGATTGGGAACACACAATCTTAGTTGTTTTTCAAAGTGTGGTGCCTGAGGCACATCATTAGGACTTTGGGAGAACTTGTTAGAAATGCAAATTCTCAGGCTCTACCCCAGTCTGTTCTGAGGGTAGGGACCCGCAATCTACTTTAAAGCAACAGCCCTCCAGATGATTTCAATTATGTTACAATTTGATAGCTTTCATTTTGGAGAGGAGGTAATAATTTTCTTCTGGGGCTTGTTGAGTCTGTTGGTAGGACATCTAGTGAAGACATTCAAGGGGTAAGTCTAATACCAGTCTCTCTGAGATTGCAGACTATATATATATATATATATATATATATATATATATATATATATAGATGTTAGGTGCCATCAAGTCAGGATGGATTCATAGAGACCCTATGTACCACAGAATGAAACACTCTCCAACACTGTTCCATGCTCAGCACTATTGTCAGTGCTTCTTTGCTATTCATAGGGGTTTTGATGGCAGATTATTTCAGGAGTGGGTTGCCAGGTCCTTCTCCCAAACCTATAGCACCTGGCAGTCTCCTATCCAAGGACTAATCAGGCCTGACCCTGCTTAGTTTTTGAATCAGATGGGATGGGACACCAGGGTGGTATGGTTGTAGACACACACGCACATACATTCACACACAAACACAAACACACAAAATATGTTGAATGACTAAAGATGTTAAACTCTCTCTTATCCCTCTATTCTCTGAGGACAGATAAAATTATAGAGAACATTTCCTTTAGAAAAATGACACACAACAACTTGGATAAATGTTGTTTATGTAATGTAATTATGTTTTAGTCTTAAGGCCCTGCAATTCTACCAACAGACTGGTGGCTTTAGGTTCATCTCTTTCTACTGCTTCCCTTTCTGTGCTTTGTTATTAATGATTAAATGGCTTGAGTACTTCCTGTTTACAACTTTCAAGTGAAAGTAGAGAAATGAATGTACATTAGTAGGTACTTTGGTCACATTTTGATTCACCACTAGGTATCAAGACTAACAAAACAAAAAAGACAGAAAGGGAGAAGTCGTGAGCAAAACTGCTAACTTCCTTTCCTATTGCCCACTTTTTATACCGAGAGGTCAGCAATGGCCCATGGAGCCAAAACTCGCCAGATTTTGTAAAATAAAAAGTTTTGTTGGAACACTGGCAACCCATTTGTGAACATACTATCTATGGTTGCTTTTATCCTATATACCAGAGATGAATAGTTGTGACAGATATTATATGGAATATAAAATCTAAAACATTTGCTCTCTGGTATTTACAAAAAAATTTTACTAATCCCTGCTTTAGACCAGGGGTTTTTAAAGTTCAGTGTGCAGTAAAATCAGCACCCAAGGTGAGGATGGGGTTTAAGATACAGATCACTGGGCCCATCCTGTATTTCTAATCTAGCGGTCTTGTGTGCAGCCTGGGAATTTGCATTTATAACAAGTTCCCAGGTGATGTTGAGTCTGCTGGTCTGGGGACCACACTTTGAGAATTATTGTTTTCAGAAGTATCCTTAAGCCCTTGGGACCTCACCTTGCCTGGCTCAAGGAAAAACTGTCTTAGCTACACCTTAAGGGATTATTCCAGGCTCTGCTTGGACTTCAGCTTGGACTGTCACTCATGACACTCTATTTTCATTCTACTGGCCTTCTCTCTGTGTTATCCCTCTCTGCCCAGGCCTTTGAGATAGGCCATTCCCTTAAAAAGTAAGCCGGACTTTGTCCTTCTTTTCCTGTGGTGAGATACATTAAAATCTTGGCAGCTAGGTCTTAAGAATTAGCAACTGCTTTGATTAATTATTACTTTTAATAGTCTTTTCCTCTTGCTTTACTCATATCTATTTACCTTGTTTCCATGTTATGTCAAAGCGTACTTTCATTTTACTCATTTGAGCTAAAATATGAAGGAAGGGAAACTGTTTTTCACCAATTGGAGAGGTAGCTACATATATCAGCTGGAAGTAGGATTTAAGGAGAAACTGAGTCCAGATCAAACAGAAGCTTTGGCTACTTTCTATGTCTTGATGAGTTAGGCCTTTATAAGATTATTTCATTATTTTGTTATGACTTAATTACCAAAGTACCAGACAGGACCACATATAAATATAGGTGAAAGTACATTCAACGATAACAACTTTTGTAATATTGAGACTATACATGTGGCAGCTATTCCTGTCCATTCCTATGGAAAATATAAAAATTAATGCCTATAGGCTTATGGTGGAATAAAAGCTGGATATAATTTAATTTTGAACTTAATTTTAAATTCGTGGAGTGTAGGGCTATATTTGTTGTATTAGCTGAATAGCTTTCAATAAAATCTACCTAACTGCTTAATAAATTTAGGCAATGATACTTCTTTTCACTTTTTATCACAGTATGTTTATCCTTTCACTTCTCATAGTGTGTTTATCAAAGTCTATGTTTCATGGAAGAAACTACCAAGGAGTAGTTTACTTAAAAAAATCAGTTTACTTTTCCCACTGTCTTGAGAAAAATAACAAATTGGGTAATAGGGAAATGAGACTCTGATTAACATCATTCAGCTTAAAAATATGAAAATTGATGGGCTGTTTGAGCGAAAAGCAAGGAGAACAATCATGCAATCTGTAATGGCGGAGCCAGAATGAAGCATTAGTAGCCAATCTTTAAATATGAAATGCACTAGTACCAGTTCTATCCATTTATTATAGATTTTATGCTTCAAATGTATTTATAACATATTACAATGCTGAAGTTCATTCCTCATTCATTTATATATTTAATATTTCTCCCCCAGAAGGTTTAAATATGGCTAAAGGCAAAGTTATATTTCTCCTCAATAATAATAAAATAATAAAGTGTTACCGGTAAAGGAATCTTACCATGAATTTATGGCTGAGGCCATGCTGTATTTCATGCTGCAGTAATGATACTCTTGCTCAGCTGACAGTGGCTTCTTCCAACATCATTACTCTTCTGGTTTAAGACTTTGTGATAAAAAGTCATCGTTTCAAAACTGGCATTTTCAGCTTTGATCATTCAAAATGATAGATTTTCAGAAAAATATATGCTCTGAAGAATGAATACCTTAAGGAAATCCCAAATCTAATTATTGTGTCTTTGATTTAATCCTTCACTGCTAACATGGGCGTCAAAAAAGATCCTGGAAATTAAGTTATGCTATTTTTGGGGCTAGGATTTAGCTCAGTGAGTAGAGTGCTGCGCTGCAGTCTCTGAGGCCCTGAGTTCAATTCCCAGCACCGCAAAAATGGGAGAAGGGCCTGGCAATCCACTCCCAAGGCAATCCCAAAGCACTCAGCCATTGAAAATCCTATGAGGGTCGCTATGAGTCGGATACTGACTCGACGGCACCTAACAACAACCAACAAATTTTTAAAATTCCTAATTGTCACACAAATATGATGTTCTGTGTAATCTCAGTACCCCCCTACTCTGGGTAGGTGTCAGAGGTCCAGCACAGTAGCACCGGCCTAAGCCCTGGTGGGTCACACATGACCCCACAATACCAATTACAGTTACATGTCATTTTCCATATTTTATGATTGATCTCATGAAAATTATTAATTTTATAATTTTTAGGATCTCTGTATTATAGAAGGAAGATAATTTTTAAATTGCATGTGTTTTAGTTTGATTTTATTGAAATTTTTGATACCAGGGTAGCCTGATTAGAATTTTATAAGTATGTGAAGAAAAAATTTTTATTATTTGATAATTATCATTACATGAATGTTATATTAGTAACTTTTGAACAGTGTTTTAGTTCATATAGCAACATAATTAAACCTTAAAAACAAATATCTTATATGGTAAAAGGTTTTCTGTTTTGGAGTTTTGAATGATCCTGGCCAACTGATATCTGTCAATTATATTGACCATATTGGTTAATACCAAAAGATAATAATTTGACCAATATAAAATGTCTATTGTTTCTACTTAAACTTGTGTTGGCAAAACTCTTTTATGGTGTTAGAAGGTAGCATAGTTAGTTATGTCAGTCTTACTTGGAAGGGTGGTAAGTTCCTGGAAAGAGTATGAGGTGCAGTGGCTCAGGCCAGTATTCCCAGCAACTCAGGAAGTGGAGGCAGGAGAATCACAGTCCAAGGCCAGATCTGGCCTGTGTAATTAAGTGAGCCCCTGTCTCAATTTAAAAAAATAAAAAAATGGGCTCGGGTACAGCTCAGTGGCAAAGTATGTGTGAGGCCCTGGATTCAGCCCCTGAGTATGGCAAAAAGAAAAAAGAGAAAGAAAAGATACAATAGATTAGTGTAATTTAGAAAATTATTTTTGCCTTTATGTAGTTGAAATTTTCACCCATTAAAAAAAAAAATCCCTGCACAACCCAGCTTTCTTTTAATTCAGGAAAACTGCTTATTCATTTATTTATTTATTTTTGCGTTGCCTGACCAACATGATGTATTGTGTCTGGACCTGGACAACCATTCTTCTATTCATTGTCTCTGGGATATTCACCATGTGGCAGACGCTACTTCAGTTGCAGCATGTTTACTTAGGGCATGTATCCATGGCAGCAAGAACTTTTTTTTTAATATAACAATCTTTTTAGAATTTGAAAATTCCCAGAAGTGAGTTTGGAGATGCTCATCTCTTCCTCCAGCTTACTTCTTTCACTTATAACACTTTAGAGATAAAACATTACATAATACATAGAAGTTCCTCAACTTATAATGGCTCAGTTTACAACTTTTCAGTTTTATGATAGTATGAAACTTATGCAAATTCAGGTGAAACTGTAGTTCAGATTTTGAGTTTTGATAGTTTCCTGGGCCAGTAATAAGTGGTATGAATCACTCTTGTGATACTGGGCAGCAGCAGCCAGTCACAACTCTCAGTCAGCCACTCAGCCTCAAGGTTAAGCAACCAGTATGCTTTAGCTTGCCATGTCACTAAGCTATGATGTTTGGTTAATTGTATGTGTTAAATATATTTTTTACTTACTGATATTTTCAATTTATAATAAATTTATTAAGACATACCCCATCATAACTCAAGGAACATCTGACTATACAGATACATTATTTTCATTCCATAATAAGGCAAATATGATATATTACATTTTCACTCTATAATAAGATATATAGGTCTAGAAAGGATAACAAATATTATCTATTAGCATTTCTCTATGAAAGAGTTCATCAGATTCTGTTCTGTGATTTGACAGTCATCAAATGATTAGACATCACATTGCTAGGGATGCATTGAGTGGAGATGGATATTTCAGTATTTGGGTTGGGACATACTTTCCATTTTAACCAAGTACTGCAGACACATCCAAAAAACCTGGTTGTCAGTGTACACATTTTGGAAAATCCCTTCAAGACTTTCTGTGGGGAAGGGAGATGTGCAGAGAAGTGAGGGAGGATGAACATTGGAGTTGGCTCTTTTATTTGGGGAAGGGGGTTGAAACAGCATCTCACTTTGAAGCCCAGGCTTGCCTATAACTCATGAACATTCTGCCTCAACCTCCTGAGTACTGGGATGACAGGTATGTGTAACCACACCCAGACGCAGGAATTATCTCTTAAAGGTGCTTTGCCAGCACTGATGTGCTAGCATTTAGCTCAGTTGGTAGAGTACTGCTCCACATTCTCTGAGGACCCTGGTTTGATCACTAGCACCACAAAAATGGGAGAAGGATGTGGCAATCCCAAAGCAATCCCGAAGAATCAGCCATTGAAAACCCTATGAGGATTGCTATGAGTCAGACTTGACAGCAGCACCTAACAAGAGCACCAACAAGCCAGCACTGATACCTGAGTAGATCAATAAACTTCTTTCCAACACCTATGGCAGGTGATGCAGGTGCCCTGGCCCGCTTGGACAGGCAAATGATGAAGTGGTTCAGTCCATAAAGTTAATAAAAGTATCTGATAGTAAATTTCATCTGCTGCTCTAGATTAGATAGATTTCCATGAGCAAGTGTATCTGTTTACACTTATGCATACTCTCACATCATTTACATCATTATTCTTATAATGCTAATATAAATATATTTATTGTCCCATGATGTTCAAGGTAAAATTAAATGTCCAAGGTTATTGTTGTTGTTAGGTACCACTGAGTCAAATCTGACTCATAGTGACTCTGTGTACAACAGATGAAACACTGTACCATGCCAGGTACAGTGCTTTTTTGCTATTTATAGGGTTTTCAATGGCTAATTGTTTGAGAAGTGGGCTGCCAGGTCCTTCTTCCATGTGACCAAGGTATACATAAGAACATATTATGTTAGCATAATGCTTCTTTATTTGGCAAAAGTAAAAAATTTAAATGTCATAATTAGAGTTCATATTAGGTCTTTTTTCTATGCCCCATTTCCCCATTCTGAAAGTTTTTGGGTGAAAATGAACATCTGCAGAAAACTTTCATAGGCTTTCTTCAAAAGATTATTTATTTCTTAATAAAAGGAAAAGAATAGTTGCTCTAAGAAAGAAAAAATAAACTCATAGATTACAGTTTTTAAATTTCTAGAGGCTAAGGAGAATAGAAAAACCAAAACCAGAGAATCAATAAATGTTCCAGTATGCTGGTGGATTGTGTAGAGCTTGCATTGGCTCTCTCTTTGCGAAGAGCACTTCTCATAGACAGTCCACACGTGCCCTTTGCAAGTGGAACGTAAACCCAGAATATTCTCATTTAACCCATGGAAATAATTAACAGCCCATCTATTGAGCTAAGGAGAGAAAAGAAAGTTGAGAGTTAATCTGGCCAAGTTCTTTGATACTACCTTAAAAGGAATAGTCTTTAACTTCATTTTAAGTCAAGAGATTGGAGGTTTCTATACATAGAAAGCCTGCAGCCATAGTCCTGTGGCATCAGATCTCAGAAGCTAAGCAGGGTTAGGCCTGGTTAGTACTTGGATGGGAGACTGCCTGGGAACACCAGGTGCTGTATGCTTGGGCGACGGACATGGCAACCCACTCCCAAAAATCAATCCACCATTGAAAACCCTATGAACAGCAGAGAAGCACTGACAATAGTGTTTTCCCTGTTGTATGTAGGGTTACTATGAGTCGGATACCGACTCGACAGCAACTAACAACAACATACATAGAAAAAACAAGGTGCCTTGGTTATACTATGAAAAAAAATATTAGAAATCCAAATGCTTGAGACTAGATTCAGCTCTTTACCTTTTCTATAACTAAACTTATAGACAATCCAAACATCCATTTTTTCACCTGTAAAATTAGCATAAATTTGCTCTACTGAGATAAGACATGTAGATGCTGTAAAAGTTAGAAAGTTCAAAAGCTAGATAACTATAACTGATAAAAAAATTCCAAACACATTTTCTTTTGTGCTTTTGGACAGCCTTATGAAACAGCCTGGGATGAAAGCTTTGGAGTGCTTTGCAAAGTGTCAATTTTGTGCAATATCCTAAGCTATTCCTTCATTTGAAAATGGATGGGATTCAGAAACTGTTTTTAAGGAAACATATGCAGCAAGGCTGGGGTTATTCTGTAACTTCCCAGGAGGGGAGGGAAAGAAAATATGAGGCGTTCTTCAGTCCTTACATCTCACCATGTGTCTTGTTTGCTAATTTGGCTCTGTTAGAAAGTAGAAGATGTCTGGTGATTAGCACCCCAAATGAGAATGGAAAAACATAACGGTATCATCAGTGCCCTAGCAGCAGGGAGAAACAGAGGAAAAGAACTTAGAGGTGATGGAAGTAGGTTAGGGGTGAGAATTCCCACTTGGGCTCAACCATTAAAAGAGGTCAAGGAGAAAGATGCATCAGCAAATATCTGAGAAACAAATGTCAGTAATTCTGATTACTACTTAATATTATCTTGAGTAGAAAATAAAGGAATGTGACTGAAAAACTCCTGGGGCAAAGGCTATCTCTGAACTTTTTGTTCCTGATGCATAAATGCATTAATTTGGGACTTGACAAGAAAAAAGTGGTCTTCCTTGACTTTTGTAAAAAAAAGAAAAAAATATATATATATAACTTCTTGCATGTAACTGGTGATATTTTTGACTTTCCTAAGTCATCTCCTTTCTAGCCTATTTCAAATATATTGCCAAATTCTATATTTTTGTTCATGAATTGCTACTTACTTGCACTTCTTTCCTGTAGTCACAACCATAACTGAGAACTGTGGTGGCTGCTCTGGTCAATTGTTATTTGCCCTCTCTTTTTGTTCTTTCTCTCTTTTCCATCCTATTCCATTCTATATATCATACCAAATATTCCAGAATTATATCTAAGAAAACTTGTATGACTGCCAGGTACCTATCAAATTAGGTTCATACTCTTCCATCTTTCATTAATTTTCTTCACTTGAATCCCAACCTATTTCATTTTTAATTCCAGACTGCTCTCATGGATTTGCCAAACTTGGAAAAATCCAGGGTGCTACCAAACATGTCCTGTGTTCATCACTTAAGCCTTGATCTCTTTGCTGGAAATATTTTTCCTCTTTCCTTTACCAGGGGCAGTCAAGTGTAAAAGCCTTAGTAATACAGTGTTAGTAGGAAAAGGAAGGGACTTGGGTGGGTTGAAAAATCTGCTTCCAGAAAAGAGTGAAGGAGGAGGAAAGAAATTTTACTGCAGAGAAGAAAACCAGGTATCCCTAGCACATTGAAAACCACAAGGGTCCATCCTAATTCTGAGAATTCTGAATCTGACACTAATACTTTATTCTAATATGTCTTCCATTAGTTCTCTATATCTGATCTATAAAAGGATAATTCATGATTTCCTCTTCCATTTCCCCTCCTTATTTAATTTAGTCTTAAAATTATACTAAAATAGAATTTTGGGGTCATTTGTAGCAACACAGAACTGGAGAACATAATGTTAAGTGAAACAAATCTGGCACAGAAAGGCGAATACCACATGTTCTCATTCATTTATGGAATCTAAAGTAGTTGATCACGTACAGGTGGAGAGGAGACAACAGGTCATTAGAGGCTAGGAAAGGCAAAGGAAAGGGGGATAATAAATTGTATAAATGTACTTGGGGGAACTAGTTGTAATGTTCTATATCATAGGAGATCTACAACAATTTATTATACATTTCAAAATAACTACAGGAGGAGAATTTGAAGGTTCCCAACCCATAGAAATGATAATATTTGAGGAGATGGAAATTCTAATTACTCTGATTTGATCATTGCACACTGCATACATGTATTGAACTGTAATGCCATAGCCTATAAATAAGTACAAATGTGTCAATTACATTTTTAAAAAAGTTTAGAAAACAAAATTAATTTAATAATATATTTTCCTTGGCCCCAAAATAGTCAAAATATTGCCATTTCAACACAGAATAAATATTAAAAATTATGTTTTAAACAGAATTTTTAGTGTACACCTCCATGAATTTTAACACATGTATAATTGCATATGTTGTTGTTGTTGTTGTTAGGTGCCATCGAGTTGGTATCCGACTCATAGTGACCCTCACAGGGTTTTCAATGGCTGACTGTTTTGGGATTGCCTTGGGAGTGGATTGCCAGGTCCTTCTCCCATTTTTGTGGTGCTGGGAATTGAACTCGGGACCTCAGAGACTGCAGTGCAGCACTGTACCAACTGAGCTAAATAACCATGCCATAATCAGAATACAAAAAGTTTTATCAACCCCAAAATGTCCTCATGCTATCCCTACAAAATCACATCTTCATGCTATCCATGACCCCTAATAGCTAGAAATATATTTTATATCACTGGTTTTATCATTTTGAGAATATGATATAAACAGAATTTCACGTTACTTTTTGAGTCTGACCTTATTTCACTCAGCATAATGCCTTTCAGATTCATTCAAGTGGGTATTTCAATAGTCTGTTACTTTTTTGTTTCTGAGTAGTATTCCTTGGTATGTTGTAACAACCACTGGTCAAGGAGACAGTGGATCCAGTGTCTGGTGATTGCATACTTCTGGCTGTAGGCACCGCCTCTTCACATATGAGAATGAATGAGAGAATATGAATCTCCTCTTTTTACAAGGGCAATACTCTCATTCATAAAGACTCCACCCTTGTTTGTCCCTAGGATGCCATCTCCAAAATACCGTAGCAGTATTTGGAATTAAGCTTCAGCATCCAAATTTAGTGGGAAATAAACATCATGTCCCTAGCCCTGAGAAAGCACAATATTTTGCAGAAATTGATAATATTTAGATCTTTATTGTTGTTGTTTTTAGGTGCCACCGAGTCCGTGTCCTACTCATAGTGACCCTATGTCCAACAGGCGAAACAGTATTGTTACTGCTTCTCTACTATTCATGTGGTTTTCAATGGCAGATTGTTTGTTGGGAGTGGGTTGTGGGTCTTTCTCTCAAGCCTACAGCACCTGATGTTCCTAGGCAGACTCCCATCCAAGTACTAAGCAGGTCCGACCCTGCTTAGCTTCCGAGATCTGATGGGATCTGATGCCACAGTGGTAGAGCTGCAGGCAAATCTTTATTAGATGAGTCATTTTGGAAACCAAGGAAAAGAAGGAAACATTTTTTAGGGTCATAGCATTACACATCAAATTTTGCCTGAGTGTCTGTATGGAGTTCGGAGTGTATATATAAGTCCCAGGTGGCAATCTAAGAGCAGGTGGTATTCCCAAGAGAATCCAGCAGGGTGCACTACGAGGCCAGAGGAAGGGAACACACTAGAAAAATATTGCAATCTCGTAGGAGTTGAGTAAAAGGTTTGTGTAATAATAAATTCACTGTGGCACTCAATGTAGAACTACCCTTGTGAGAGCCTGAAGATGTTGGGATAGGAAAAGGTGAGAGAAAGCAGTCAAACCTCCCAGAGTCAAGCATTTCTAAGATAATATTTAAAGATTTTAATATATGAATATTTAATCTGAATATTTGAATATTTAATCTGAAATGTATTTTTATTTTTAAAATAAAATTAGGCAAGTGCTCTACCAAGGAGGAGACTGGGTCTCTTTTTATTTTGAGACTAATTTGCACAGCCTGCCTCAGGCTTCAAACTTGTAATCCTCCTGCTTCAACCTCCCAGGACACTGAGATTACAGGCGTGTACTACCACACCCAGCAAATCTGAGTATCTTGATTGAAAAAAATCCTGCAAAGATTTATGTGCTTTGCCCTTAAAACAAGTCATGGTAATTTTCTTTAATAATTTTATTCCTTACAATATGAGCCTGGCACATATGAGACAAGGTGTTTTCTCAGAGCTTTTGGAAAAAGTTATGCTTCTACTTCATTTCATCATGTACATGAAAGAAGATGAGAATAGTAGGGGACAAAGTATCTTGAAAGTAATACAATCAGTCTTTCTAGATTGTTGTTGTTAGGTGCTATGGAGCTGTGTCTGACTCATAGCGACCCCCATAGGATTTTTAATGGCTGATTGTCTTGGGAGTGGGCTGCTATATCCTTCTTCCATCTTCCTAGAATGGTTATAACCAAAAGGGGCAACCAGTCTTGTCTTTGACAGTGAGGGCATGTAGTCACTTTCAGAAGCAAGTCAGTAGCTTCAAGAACTACTAATAGAGATGTCATGTGTTAACTGGAGGCTGCCCCCCACCTCCTTAGCCATCTTCCCCTGTTAATATTGAGTGCCACATATGAGAAAAACAAAAGCTCCTCTTGGCTTGGGGAAGATGCTCTCAG
Organism: Pedetes capensis; assembly: GCA_007922755.1. Lineage (NCBI taxonomy): Eukaryota > Metazoa > Chordata > Mammalia > Rodentia > Pedetidae > Pedetes > Pedetes capensis. Next base: position 12,062 of record VMDO01026529.1, on the reverse strand, counting down.
GGGATCTTTACCTCAGTGTAACTAAATGTCTGTAGCTCCAAACCCCTCTTGAATGGTGTGGCCATTTTAAACTGCTCAGTTAACAGCTTAATTTGCTCCATACTAGAAAAATCAAGGCTGGCAAGGAAGAATGTTCATTGTCCACATTAAGATTGTCTAGACCAGCAGTCACCAACCTTTTCAGCACCAGGGACCAGTTTCGTGGAAGAAAACTTTTCCATAGACTGGGCCTGGGGGGATGGTTTCAGGATTATTCAAGTGCATCACATTATTGTGCAATGGTGAGGGGCTGTAAATACAGATGAAGTTTTATTTGCTCACCTGTCACTCATCCTAGATTCCTAACTGTTATCAGTGGTTCATGGCCCAGAGGTTGTTGGAACCCCTAAGGTAAGCTATGGATATACATAGAATAATATGTCTTGACACACTCATCTGTTCCTTATGTCTAAAGCAGTTTTCCAATTTCAAAGAGAGTTAAAAGCTCTAAAACTTCACAATACATTAAAAAGAAAGCTGAAAACTTTAAAATGATGTTGAAATGGGTGGTTTGAGGCCTTGGAAATCACTGTTCATACTTTGAGTTCCATGAATTATACTTATAAATTCTTTAGTTAAATAAATTATTTAGCTAGAGAAGGAACAAGTGAGACCAATTTGAGCTCAGTGCCCTTTCCTTACAGCTTTGGTTCACCAAGAAATAGAAAGGAAAATCAGAGTGGAGCAGTTTTGGTGACACAATTTATTTTTCAAACTTAGGGGAAATGTGATCTTCACCACATACTGAATGATTATATATCCCCAAGTCTGTTTTTAGATTTGAATCAATTCTATTGATTTATTTTCCTGGTAATTTATCAGTACCAATGTTTTTATTTCAACTTGTTTTTATTTAACAAACATTAGTAAAACATCATGTGCCAAGCATTATTCTTAATGATTTATAACTATTGAATCATTTCATACTCAAATAGCCCTATGAAGTGAATCACATCATCAAATCCATTTTACAGATATTTGTGCCTATTCCCAAAAAAGGGGATCCAACTGAATGTGCAAACTATTGGACAATATCATTAATATCACACACAAGCAAAATTCTACTGAAGATCATTCAGAAGCAAATGTAGCAGTATATAGACAGGGAATTACCAGAAAATCAAGCAGGATTCAGAAGAGGGCAGGGAACCAGGGACATCATTGCTGATGTCAGGTGGATATTAGCTGAAAGCAGAGAATAGCCGAAAGATGTCTATCTATGTTTTATTGACTATGCAAAGGCATTTGATTGTGTGCATCAAAACAAATTATGGATAACACTTCGGAAAATGGGAATACCAGAACACCTAGTTGTGCTCATGAGAAATCTGTACGTGAACCAGGAAGCAGTTGTTCGAATAGAACAAGGAAACACTGCCTGCTTTAAAGTTGAAAAAGGTGTGCATCAGGGCTGTATACTTTCACCCTATCTCTTCAATTTATACGCTGAGCAAATAATCCAAGAAGCTGGACTTTCTGAGGAAGAATGTGGCATCAGGATTGGAGGAAGACTCATTAACAACCTGTGTTATGCAGATGACACCACTTTGCTTGCTGAAAATGAAGAGGATTTAAAACATTTACTGATGAAGATCAAAGATCATAGCCTTCAATATGGGTTACGACTAAATATCAACAAAACAAAAATCCTTATGACTGGGTCAGCACGCAACTTCACATTAAATGGAGAAAAGATTGAGGTTTTCCAAGATTTTGCTTTGCTTGGCTCTATAATTAACCCCCGTGGAAGCAGCAGTCAAGAAATCAAAAGACGCATTGCTCTAGGAAAAGCTGTGGCAAAAGATCTTTTTAGAGTATTGAAAAGCAAAGATGTCACATTGAAGACGAAGGTGCGTCTGACTCATGCCATGGTATTTTCAGTTGCATCATATGGTTGTGAAAGCAGAACATTGAACAAGGGAGACAGAAAAAGAATTGATGCTTTTGATTTGTGGTGCTGGAGACGTCTATTGAATATATCATGGACTGCCAAAAGAACCAACAAATCTGTCCTAGAAGAAGTGCAACCAGGGTGCTCCTTGGAAGCAAGAATGGCCAGACTGCCTCTTACATATTTTTGACATGTAGTCAGGAGAGACCAATCTCTGGAGAAAGACATCATGTTTGGGAGAGTGTCAGGTCAACAAATAAAAGGAAAACCATCCACCAGATGGATTGACACAGTGTCTGCAACAATGGGCTTAAAAATAAATAAGATCATTTGCCTGGCACAGAACTGGCAAGTGTTTTGATCTGCTGTACATAGGGTAGCTATGAGTTGGACTCGACTAGAGGGCACCTAACAACAACAACCCAGGTTCAGTGGAAATGACATTGGCCTCAAGATTTACAGGAAAGCCAGAGGGCTCCTTTCCCTGTGGTAATTCTTTGATGCAATTTTATATTTCCTGTGAGATCTTAATATCAATTGTGTTTCACTTCACATAGCTCTTTTCTGTTTTGTCTTATGTTTACCAAGCTAAGAAAAACAGCTGGTTTTTCATTGTTGTTTCCCAAACCCTCCTATTCTTATGTCATAGTCAAATGGGTATCTATTGTTACATTTCAGCACTGAAGTCCCTCAGTTCACTGTTTGGGATAGGTCATTGGCTGATATTTCTCTAGTTTCTAGCATGTATGTAGTATCTATCTATCATCTACCTATCATCTCTGTATCTGTATATATCTATAATTTTTGTGCTTCTTCATTTTCCCCCACCCTGTCACCACTACACTTTCTTCCTCTTCCATTTGCTTTATTTTCTACCTACTCCCCAAATTGTATACATAGAAGATGAGTTTGACATCCATAATGTCTCATGAAGGTAGTTGGTAAAATAATCAAATAGACATATCTTGTGGACTGAAATTCTGCCACCTCACTCAGGGACAGAAATAGCTGTAATAAATCATAGCTTCAAATAGCATTTACTCTATCCTCTTCATCATTATTAAACTATTGATTGTGGATTTATATTTATGTTTAGTAAACACACACCTACTACTAAAGCTGAAGAATTTGAAGTTCTATAGTTTATGTCTTCTTTTATATCTCAGTAGTTCTCAAACATGGTTGTATATTGGAATCTCCTGAGAGCTTCAACAAATACTACTGTCTGTGAGCAGCCCTAGGTATTCTGATAAATCAGTTCAGGATGTTTTCTGGCCATTAGAATTTTTAAAAATTTCAACTTCCAGGTGATTCTAATGCAAGCCAACTTGACAGTCACTGCCATAAATCTGAGAATGAAATCTACATGAGGTCAAACAGAGACAGAGATATTTTGAAATCAACTTGATATTTAAGTCCAAGTTCCATGGTTTACCATTGTTTGGATAAATTTCTTAATAGTTCTCTATGCTAACCACTCATACTGCCTGGATTTGAAGTTGTGAAGTGGTGAGAGCTAGCACTGTAGAGTCCAAGGATATATGAGATGTGAACAAAAATTGCAGTGAATGTTTAAATTTTTAAAAATTGTTATAGTAAAAGACATATTTACCATTAATTCACATCAAAATATTCTCCTGGGCTTCAAACACATGTATCCCATCATTCTCTCCACTTCTGAAGCAGTTCTGGAAGTCCTCTTTCATGACTATCTTTAGTTTCATCCTCTATCATGACAACTTTCCCATGTCACACATTGTTTCTGGCATGGCAATTTCTGTCAACTACAAGCATTGTGGTGTGTCCTCATTTATCTTATGCACCGGATCTGTCACTATGTGACTTTTGACTCTTCCTCAAAGTCAAAATGACCATGAAAGGTAAATGTTTTCAATTGCTTCAGGACATTGAGGCAGCTACAACTGCACAACTAAAGACAGCTATGAAACAGGACTTCCAGAACTGGTTCAGAAAATGGCAAGAATGATGGGATGAGTGTGCTCAAAGCCAGGGGCAATATTTTGAGGAAGATTAAAGAGAATGTATCTTTTACTGAAATAACTTTTATTATTCAAATATTTACCATATATCAATGTACTTGGAAATTCCACTGCTTTTTTTAGGGGCTCACTCCTGGCATCTTTAAAATAAATATTTACTTTTAATTAAAATGATTTTAAAAAGGCCCTTTTATCCAGGTGCTTAAAGGGAAGAGACCACAGTTAGGGAAAAGATGCTTATTTCCAGTCCATTGAAAAGTCCCTTGCATTGAATTACCCTGTAAAGTGGATTACCACAAACTCAGTGGTTTAAAAGGAAACTCAGTTATCAGTTTATAGTTTTGTAGGTCAGAAATCTTGCACAGAATGCCTGCATTCTCTGCTCTGTTTATCACAAGGCTGAAACCAAGATGCTGGCCAAATGGAGTTCTCATCTGAAAGCTCTAGGGAAAAAGCATTTTTCTGGTTTGTTGTTTACTAGGTGCCTTCAAGTTGGATCCAATTCATTGAGACCCTATGTATAACAGAATGAAACACTACCATATGCTATGCTATACACGTGATCTTTTTATGTTTGAGCCCAATGTCACAAACACTGTTTCTTCTCATTTTGAGTCATGCCACATCAACAAAAGGAAGTTCCAGGGGCTTTATTTCATTTCCATCATTAAAGTCAACTCTACTTTGAGGAGACAACTCTTCCCCATTCATTTCTTGAATGCATTTCCAGACTGGGGGGCTCATTTTCCAGACAGTGATTCTCTGTTATTCATAGGGTTTTCAATGACTATGTTTTCCAGGAGTGGGCTGCTGGGTCTGGAAGCCCGGATGCAATCTTCCCACTATGGGTGGCCCTGCTGGTATCTGAAATACTGGTGGCATAGCTTTCAGCATCACAGGAACATGCAAGGCCCCACAGCAGGACCAGCTGACAGACGTGTGAGGGAAGCTCATTGTTAGCTCTGGCAAAATTCAGTTCCATTTGGCTCTAGGGCTGAGATTCACATTTTCTTGTTCGCTGTCAGCTGAGGCCCTCTCTGAGCTCCTACAAATCAATAGCATTCCTTGCTATTGTCCCCTCCACCTTTAAACCTAGCATGCTGATCGAATCCTCACTGTACTTTGACTTTTTTCCTTCCTCCTCTGCCGTTTTCCAGAGAAAATGTTTTGTTCTTAAAGTACTGCTATGACTTGGTCAGGTCCACCAGAAAATCTCCTTTTCTCAGAGTTGACTTTATTTGGAATCTTAATGGCATCCATAAAATTCCTTCAGAGCAGTGCCTAGATTAGTGTTAGGTTGAATAACTTGGAGAAGGTATATGCACATCAGGGGTCAGAAATCAGGGGACCACCTTAAATTTTGTCTTCCTCAGCCTATTCAAAATACATACATAGCTTAGAAGCTTATAGTTTACTATATCATCCTTACTTCTGAGAGCAGCACTGAAATATTATTGAGAGGTTTTCATGGCTCACTGACTAAAGAGAAAATCTGTTCAATAAAATAAGCCAAACAGCCAATCAACTTAATTTGTAAAAATAAGGAGTAATAAACCATCTTCTTCCACTAATGTTAAGTTAAAGAATTGTTTCACTAAAAGTTTTCTATGAACAAGGATAGGAAGAGTATTCTAAGGTATAAGAAACAATACACAACAGGGCATACAGTGAAAATGAGCAGTGGTTTCCAGAAACTTAAATAACAGACTTTAAGCTATGGACTAACTTGGCCAGCTTTATCTTTTAGAAAAACCATGCAGCAGTATGAACACAAACAGGGCAGTGGGAGTGGGCAGTGCTGGAGCTGGTTATCAGTCAGGAAGCTTCCAGAGGGGAAGTGATAGCAGCTGTGGCAGGGAGGAGGAACAGAATGTTAAAGAAGAATTGGCTCACTGCCTAAAAGGATTTTCTGACACATTAGAAGCATGAGTGAGGGAGGAGATTAGAAGAATTCCCAAGTTTTGTGTCTGGTTTGGCTCTCCTTTTGGCACTGAAAGTGAAAAAGAGTTATGCTTGTCATCTATCTGAGTGACACTGTGTTGTTTTATGTGATCCAAAGAAGCTATGATCATACCTAATAGCATATAATTATTGTAGTAGTTCTTATCTGTGGACACACACTGGAAATACTCGGAAAACTTTGAAAACTAGTGATGGCTGAGTCCCATTTCAGACATTGCTATTTAATTAGCATGAGGACTGGTTAATGAAAAGATCACCAGATGATTCTTCCATGAAACCAAAGTGGAGATCCTGCTCTTATGCTGGATGTTCTGAGTACGAAATTCAGGAGCAAACAGAAATTTCTAGAAAGTCCAGGGGTATTTCTAATACCTTTTAGATTTCTTAGATTTTACCAACGTCCTTTTGACTTAAGTAAAAGGTAGCAATGGAAAGAAAAAAACCTGTATATAGTATGATTGGGAACATACTAGGAATAGTTTGGTAAAAGATCCTAAATTAGAAATCTCCTATATCAATACTATTTATAGTTAATATTTGCTGATTTTCAGGCACTTTAAGGGCTATCTATAAGTTTTTATCTCATTTTAGCTTCATAGTAAAACTTTAAGGTACTTATTTTATCTTAATTTTATAAATAATGAAAGTGAGGTATAACTATTAAAATGCAAAATCAGGAGTCAAGACTTAAATATTAGTTTTCAGACTTCAAAGCCAGTCCTCTTAGTCACTTAGTTGTATCTATTGATAACCTTGAACAATATAATGCATCATTGTTGTTGTTGTTAGGTGCTGTCGAGTCATGTCCGACTCATAGCGACCCTTATAGGGTTTTCAATGGCTGATTGTTTTCGGGATTGCCTTCTCCCATAATGCATCATTAGTAAGCTATTTATTTTGTCATTATCACCTATGAAAGAACTCAACATGCACACAATATATATCCTTGCACTTACTCACACAAAGATTCCCATACATACATTGAAAGAGATCCTGTAATGAGAAGAAATTATTTACTAGATTTATTAATATGACACGCTAAATGATGATTCATGAAAGCCGAATTTAGCATAGCTAAAACAACCTTATAGCATAAAGATTATAAATTGTTTAAAGTGATGGGGCAAAGTGGACAAGAATTAGGAAACTTTGAGTTAGTGACCTCTCCAAACCTGCTTCCATACCGCTGATCAGCTCCAGGAACTTAGGTTAGCTACTGTCCTTCTTTGCCTCTGAGTGTCCAAAGCTGTATAAAGTGGCATATGCACTGATGATCCTTAATGACCCTTCTAGTGAAAAAAGCTATAATTTCATTTTTTATTATTTGAACCAATTGTATATGTCTTCCCTTTCTCTAGTACTTATTGATTTAACTTATTGGTCTTTAATGCTTTCAGTTTTGAAATTCAATTTATATGAGAAAAGTACTTTAATGATGATAAAATAATGAAAATAGTGCAGGATTATGAAACACTGAACTCTAGATATATTTAGGATGAATGTATATTAATTCATTTAATGCTCATAACAGTCCAAAGAATTAGGGATTATTATCACCTCCATTTTAGACATAAGAAAGCTAGGCACCATAGGAATAATAGATTAGGCTACTGAATATCTCATAACTAGTATGTGTTGACAACTGAAGTGGTCCAGTTCCTCACTTTGTACTTTAGGTTATTACATCTCATCTTTCAATTTTTTTTTAAGGTTTTAGGATAAGAAGCTTCACATGCTTACTAGTGAAATGTACTTAATAATATATAAAAAATTTGTGGAACCCCTCTCCAAAATAATAAAGCTACTGTTTAATTTTCAGGGGCATTTGAGTTAACAAAATTCTTTCTACTATCTTCCCCTAACATGTATGCACACACATATATACATACATAGTATCTAAAACTTATTTTTATTTTAATTATGGCCCATGTGACAGATAATCTTTGAGTTATTCCTCTGAGAATAATATAAATGTCATATTTATGGGAAAAAACAGGGACATCTGTTTCTGTGGTTAGAACATTATAGCTCCTCACTCTTCTCTGCCTCCTGGGAATTTAATTAAAATAATAAAATTAAGTTATCATGGTTTGTCATGATAGCAAAATTCAGTAGCACATGGTTAATCCCTTCTATCTACAATGTGGCCTTATGGGCACATTCGTCTGAAAACTAATGATGCCAGGTATATCAATAAAGGGATAAGCTCACTGCAGAATCTATGGGGTTGGCTGATTGTACAGCAGTGTTTCAAGTTCCAGCTGCAAAGATTTAGAAAGTACAAGACACAGGAAGCTGCCTTCATTGTGACCACTGGCTACCATGGTTTCTGAGTCTGAAGGTAGAGCTGTTGCAGGGTGAGAGACTTTGGAATCCACACCTTTACTCCCAATGCAAAATGTTGAATGTGAGCAATAATCAAGATAATTCTCACAATGTACAGCAAAAACAGCTCTTCCCTCGCTTTAGGAATTATCTGTCTAGGTAATAATTTTAAATGATTTCCCATTGTCTGGTTAATACGTTTCTTGCACCTCATGAAACACATGAGTAAATAGAAGTTGAAGAGTACTGGGATTTTATGTGAAAACCAACCCTTGTAGCAATTTTTTGAAATATTTGCATTTCTAATAAAATGTATAGGGTCATGCACATTATTTATTATATGTTAGTTATATATTGTATAATGTATAATTTTTGGATATTAAATCAGCTGGAATGTATAAGGAAAAATGAAACACTGTAGGTAGTCTCTAACTCACCAATACTTTACTTTCTAAGTTATTGTATGAATTAGTTGTTTAGGTGTCCAAAGAACATTTTTTTCTGTAGAAAATGTCAGTTGGGCTGATTTAGTTTTTCACTTTCACCCTGTGAAAACATATTTAGCCCCATATATTCTTGAAGTATGTTGCACTTTTTCCAGAATTAGGTTCCTAGGATCAGGATAGTCTTTTTTTGTTGTTATCAAAGTAGAAAACAGAAACATAAGGGGTGAATCTATGAGAAATTCTGAATACTGCATTCTTGCATTCTTCCTCCTACCCCTCCTCTACAACTGGGCTTTGTTCAGGCCTATGAGGTGTCTAGAATCTCTGTCCCGGTTACCACAATTCAGATGATCCCCAAATTCTCACAAAAATTTTATTCTCTAACTTACCTGTGTAATATTCTATGACTCTTTTTGCTTGACAGTTAAAAGCCAGCTCATGTACATAATACCAGAACATATACCAATACATAAAAGGGATATACAGATTTATTTTTCTTAAAATAGATCATAGCCATGTTGATGTTATAAGTATTATTATAGTATTACTTAAAACCCTATACCTATTACAGGCATACATTTCTTATTGCCTTTGTAACACATACAGATTAAAATAATAAAGTATTTATAAATCAAATACAAAGCCAGAAAATTCAAATAATATTAATATAATACAGTGAATTATCTTTGGGTGAAACTAAAAGATGCTGGGTTTAATAGCACAGATATGGTGAGCATTTTATATTTTCCTTGTTAGCTTGACTCTTAATTTTTGATTATGAGAGAACATGATTTGGCTCATTTATATTATTTTTAGTTTCCCTGTTAAAAATGAACTTTTTAGATTATCAATTTTTTTTTTTTTTTTTTTTTTTTCAGTACTGGGGGTTGAACGCAGGGCCTCATGCCTGCATGCTCTGCGAGTGCTGGACCACTGAGCTGTGCCCCTAGCCCACTTTTTTACTTTTTGAGACAGGGTCTCACTAAGTTACGCAGACTGCCTCTGGTCTCGAACTTGCAATCCTCCTGCCCCCCTCCCCCAAACCGCTGAGATTACAGGCGTGTGTCATCATGCCTGGCCTCAATTGTTATTCTTAAGACCAAATCAATTTAACAGTGTATCTCAAAATAAAGCAGAAATATATTTCTCTCTCTTAATGGCAATCAGCTGTTCTTTACTGGAACATATATACCGTGACCTACTAATAAGCTATTATAAGTCAGTACCTGCAGAAATAAAATCTGCAAAGTATAGCTATTCTTATTGGGAATAGGGAAAAGGCTGTTATGAGCAAATTTCTTTTGAGTTTGGCAATCCTATATTACTATGTTTCATATAATGACACAATTCTCTCATCAACTTTTTTCCAGTTGCCCAACTAGGAGAATCTGTTCAAGTCACTGACAGAGCTCCCTATTTTACTGTCAAATACTCAGAAAAGTCTTTGACATTTCTAGTGTAATTTGACATAATGGCATTTCAAATGTCAGCTTCATAATTTTCAACCCCTTCCTCTGTGTTATCTGTTTAACTTAAAATCTCAATTTCTCTTAACTCCTTCTACTTTCCCATTTTTCTGTTGAGAATTTTATTATCATTTTTACCCTGGTAAAATACAAGTGACATAATCCCACAGATCGTTATCTGTTTTATCCAGTGGTATACTGCAAATGGTATCTGGAACATGTAGATGCCCAATGACTAGCTGTCAAACAAATGAATGCATACTAAATTAAGTTTATTAATACTTTTAAAATAATGTATAATTCACCATTGCTAAAGGAATTTTTGTTTACTTAGCTTAGTCTTATATTTGAGATCTTGTGATTCAGAATTAAGAATATGGGTAGAAAGAAGGCAGGACAAGCAAAGGAAGTCAGGAGGAAAGCATAGACAAGAACTAAATGCTAATTGAACAGGTTAGAGTTCCTTCATGAATGGTAGGAGGAGGGAATAGGGATAAAGTTTTGGGACAAAGAATTTTGGAGGGTTAGAGAACTGGAGAGATGGGGAAAAGTTGTTCTAAGAAGTTTTGCCATGAGTTAAGAAATAGATCTGTTTCAATTACATATTTGAGACATTAGTTTCTTTGAATTATAAATTATATCCAGAGTCTTGAGGTGCCCTCAACATATGTGCTTTTGTCCCTTTATTCGACTAAGTTTATTGTAGATACAAATGTATATAACCATATTGTATTTTGTTATTATTGCAAATCAGTATGAAGTAATAAGGTAAGCAGTTGAATAACTACTATAACTTTAAAAAAATTACCAAAAAAGAAAACCTTTAAGAAAAGCTTGCAGAAATTTTAAAAACATATAGGACTCCAAGAATAATGTTATTGCAAGAGATGATGGATTACTTTGCATTTTACCAGAGAGAATTTTCAGACAATTCACCTCTGAGAGGTGAATAATCCTCACCTCTCAAAAAATTCTACTCTTTCCCAATAGCATCATGCTGAGGACTAAGCCTTTAACACATGGGCCTTTGTAGGACAGGGCTACTGTGTACATGCCTCATCAGCTATGGAGAGCTCACTGTAGTCCTTAAGGGCAATCAGAGGAGACCACCACATTTCCCACTAATCTAACATTTAATTTTGGTGTGTTCTTAAAGTAGGCTTTTCCAATGGAATTTGGTTTTTTAGGACGTTCTGAATGCCATTTAGTGACTCCTGTGAAGAACTAATCCTAAACCTCCTGGCAGGACCAGATAGAATACCTACATGTTCTGGGCAAACAAACATTCATTCACTAAAGCACTTCTCTAACTGCTAAACATAGCTCAGAAAGATTCCTAATCTAAATTTTATTAAATTCAATTCAAGCATATTTTTAGAATAGCATTCCAAGTAAAATACATAATGGTAGAACTAGATCTACCAGAATGCATTATAAAGAGCTGGGCGCAGTGGTACACACCTGTAATCCCAGTGGCTCAGGAGGTGGAGGTAGGAGGATCTCAAGTTCCAGACCAGAGGTAGTCTGCATAACTTAGGGAGACCATCTTAAAAAGAAAAAAAAAAAAAAAAAAAAAATTGGGCTGGAGGTGCAGCTCAGTGGCCCAGAACTTGCAAAGCATGCAAGTGCAAGGCCCTGGGTTCAATGTCCAGTACTGAAAAAAAGAAAAAAGAAAAAAAGAATTAGCCTTCTTAGAAGTTGATGACATGCTTTTCTGAGTGATAAGCACTAGTGGCAGTATCACTGGCAGAAGCTCATCATCACAGAAAGGGTTGTTAACCTCATTGCCTCTTCAACCCATCTGTTCTTTGGCTCCTTCACTGTCCAGTTACCTAGCTGCATTTGGCTTCTGTGATAAGGTTTTAGCTTTTCATGTCTCGTATCCTCTTAGGGACAAACTTGTTATTATCTAAGCATTATAATATATTATTCA
>VMDO01026528.1:0-26596 GCA_007922755.1 Pedetes capensis | reverse complement strand
CATGTCATAAACACGCTGCCTCAACTCTAAGTTGGTAGAGTCAATGGAAAAGAAAAGAGAACAAAACAAAAATGAAGAACATAACATTATTCACTTGTAGCCAGAGTAGTCTTAAGAATTATCAATATATATTAAACCAAGATAATTTAAAGATGTTGAATGAGATTGTGAAATATGGATCTTTCTAATATAGTTATTAGAATGTAATATGGATGAACATACTTCCAAATTCTAGATGTCAGGAACATTTGCTGAACTATATTGTGCCAAGAAAATTTCTCAAACTTTTCTTGGCTCTGTGTAATAACACTTACAATATAGTTGTAAAAAATAATGTTTGTAAAGGACAATTTTAAATAAAGAATTTAGGTACATTTCTGAACCATATATACATGTATGTGAATTTAAATATTTTTGCCTTGAACCATATTTAACTATTATCCTTCTTGCTTAATTAAAAAAAATACTGTCTAATTGAGCATTCACAATCTAATAAGGTGCGCACCAGGACCCATACAGGCCTTGTCACAGGCCCTGAAGGGTAAAGGTTTTGTATAACTTCCAGATTTTCAATTAGATCCTAATTATAACATGCCTCATTTAAAGCTACAGGAATCTCGACCCTGTCAACACGACAGGACCATAACATGTCTGTCTTAATTAGACCTGATTAGTTCTGGGCCCAGTTTGCATTGTGGACCCTGACTCGGCTCAAAACTGTGCATCTGTTTGGCAGCTGCTGGTATGGAAGAACCTTATTCATCATGCTGCAGGCAAGTATGTTCCCTCACTTTTCTCTCCTGGGATGCAGTCTTTTGATATCCCATAGCTCCATGTGATCAGCCAAATAATGCACCTCACTTATCACTGGCAGTATGATAAAGCTGGGAATGGAAACCTCAGCTTCTCAGGGGCTACTTACTAGAAGCACTGAGATTTTCTTACACTACCAATCTATACTATTCTATATTGGTATTTAAAGTTTTCCATAAATTTATTTATTCATCTCATACCTTGTCTCTACTTCAAGATGATATGAAAAAAGTAGTTATCATACATTTTCTGAAATCCATTCTCAAGCATAAACAAGAAGTCTTGTCATTTTCATTGATATTAAGAACTTTAAAACACTCGAACAACATAGATAGTGACATTTGTTGGGCTTTTCTTTCTGTGGCATTTGCAATTTATTTTCAGAAGGATCCATTTGAAAACATAAGTATTGATTTTATTTTTTATTTGATACAGTATGCTTGCATCATGACTAATGGCTGCCAAGCCATTGAGACATCTTCATGTATTCTGCTTTGTATCTGGGTAGTATTCTGAAAATGGTTGACTTAATACTGGGCATTGACATCTTTATTTGCAGTTAATGGTAATTCTTATTTAGCTGGGAGCAGTAGCTTAGGGATATTAGATTTACTAGAATTCATAAGAATGGTCTTGACATTTATGCTCTTCCTGCAGCCATAGCCCTGTGGCATCTGATCCCATCAGATTTCGGAAGCTAATCAGGGTTGGGCCTGGTTAGTACTTGGATGGGAGACCACCAGGGAACACCAGGTGCTGTAGGCTTGGGAGAATGACCTGGCAAACCCCTCCCAAAAATCAATCTGCCATTGAAAACCCTATGAGCAGCAGAGAAGCACTGACAATAGTGTTTCCTCTGTTGTATGTAGGGTCGCTATGAGTTGGATAAAGACTCACTGCACATAACAACAACAGGCAAGTAAACTGTGTGTGGGAGTTGTTGAAGAAATAGTTTGGAAAAGGCTTAAACTATTCTATAAGTTGCGCAGCAACACTGAATATCATAAAAAATATATACAATGCATAGGTCAAGTAATGAAAACAAAATGTGGATTTAAAAATCCCATTGATTACTTATTACAATTAATTTCTGATTCTTTTAAATCTAGAAATTAAATAGGTTGGCTATTTCTACTAATGGAATTTTTTTTGTAAAAGTTATTTTCTTTACCAACAATCCTATGAACATGCTATTGATTTAGTCATGTAGATAAGCAAATATAGAAAGCTAAGTCCTATAGACATATTATCTAATTAGCTGAGGAAGACAATTAAAATAGAGCATTAAGATCCTATTCTTTGTATGTCTTCCTTATCAGAAATAGAGCCTACAATAATAATGATAATAATAACTCATATTATGGACTTGTTCTATGTTAGATTCAGTTTAAGTGGTCTACATACATTAACTTAATTTACATAGCAAATCTATAAGATAACAATTTAACACTATGGTTACGCATTATAATTAAAATGACAAAATATATTGAATGCAAGATTAAATAAAGTGCCCAAGGACTCTACTATAGAGTGGTAGAGATAGAAAGTGAATGTCTTTTTATGTAATGAGTCTTTTATAAGACTTAGCCTGGAAATTAGTTCTTGGGACAGGAAAATGAATTTGCTCATTTATATTATGACTAACTTATTAAATACAAAGTGTAACTGCATCTTTGCTCTCATCTTATATTTTCCACTATCTTGTTCATTAAACTCCAGTCTTCCTTTGATTTCACATACATATCAAGTTCAAGTCCATTTAAGAGCTCTTTCCCTAGCTGTTCGCTCTTCAGAGAGAGCTGCAACCCTAAATATGCTCAGGGGGCCCTTTTCTCTGAGACATCTTATTACCAATCTCTGCTTAAATCTCATCTGTTGGGAAAAGCTTTCTCTGACCTCCTTGCCTAAAATAGTATGTCTGTATCCACCATTTTCTCAAAATTATTCTTGTAGTTTCACACTGTACATTTTTATCTTTATCTGAGCTAATACTATCTCCATTTATACTGTCCATTTACTCAAACACAGTTCAGTATGGTCCATGATAGCAAAGACTTAATGGTTTTGTTCTTAACTATTTCTCCTGAACTTAGAGAAGTATTTAGTGCAGGCAGGTTTTCAATAATTATTTGTATGTAGAGAAAGGTGAGACATAAAAAGCTAATAATATTATCCAAGGAGAAATCTGAAGACCTTTAGCCATGTTGTTATTTACACAAATGTAAGAATGAAGTTAGGATCCACAGCCAGTGAGTTTGGCTTAATTCAAAGAAGCCCACAGTCTAAGACTAGATCTTTAAATATTCTGCCTAGTTCCTGACACCTAGTTCCAATATTTGCAACCAAAATTGAGTACATGTTTTCCAGGTTTACTTCTCTGAGTTTGAGATCTACCCTTGAAATTCTGATCTAGGATAGGCAAACATTTTCTTATTCCTCCCCCTCCATTCTCCCATTGTCAATTCTTTAATAGGGTATTAGGTTATTGTGGTACCACCATTGATATCAAAATCAAATTCAAGTTTTAAAATTTTACATTTTTGGTTCTGATGGCACCTGCTACACAAACCACCTGAATTTCACATACTGCTTTATTGTTTTCTTTTCCTCTCCTATCTAGTATCTAAGTATGTATGTGTATTTATTATACTTGGGGGTTGAACCCTAGGCTTCACACATAATACTTTGTAAGCATTCTAACACTGGGCTTCACCCCCAGCCCATTTTAATTTTTTTTAATTTTTATTTTGAGTTAGGGTCTTGCAATGTTACAAAGGCTGCCTTTGTCCTCGAGCTTGTTTTCTTCCTAGCTCTACCTCCTGAGGAGCTGGGATTACAGATGTGTGTGACTATGCTTGGTGCTTCCTACCTGAACTTTAAATATTGCTATACTCAAGGACTCCATAACTGACCTAGTGCTGTTCTTTATATGTTTGATCTAAAAAAAATATTCTTTTGATTCTACACATTTAAAAAACACCCACAAATGGCTCCAAATCTCTATCTATCCCAGACTCCTCACCTTCACTTCAAACATTTATATGAATCAACACTCATTTCATAGAGAAATCAAGTTTTGATCCTGCCTCCATCTTCCAGATCTTTATCCACACTCAATCTGTCAATTCCAGACCCCTCATGTTTTATTAGTAAGTGTAAATGTTATAGGCATATTTTGAAAACTCCATTTTCATACTATTTCTCTGATCCAACTATTTCTCACTATTTCCATTGATAAAGTCAAGGTTCAAACAATTGTCATTGCCCTCTTGGATAATATCCTTCCCAATATTTTGTTATCAAGTCAGCTATGGATTCCATAATGAGGTCTTCCCTGACTACAACAGCTACACAAAAATCCTCACACCATGGACCTTTCTCAACTTTATTCAATTGCTTTATTTACTTAAAGGAAAGAATCCCTTCCAGGGATTATATCATTTATTTACTAGCACATTTGTTCATTTTGTTTTGACTCAAAGAAATATGCTGTTGCTTAGATCAGTTCTAGAGCCAAGAGCAGCTATTGGTGGATAATATTTGACTAAATATTTTTGTTGAATAAATATATGAAAAGATGATATACTCGAAATTCTAACTCTCCATCATAAGACACAATACTCATACTAAGTTCTTTGCTGGAAGTAAAATCATCTCAATGAAGTTTGGACTTACCCATCAATCATTACTATAGATGTCTTTAGGCCTCCCTGAACTTGGAGGAGTAATTTAGATTCATGCTGAGACACTGACATCCCAAACTGTTCCCAATTTCACTACACACATATTTGTAAAAGTATATCCATTTATTCATTTATCATTTTAAAAACTGTACTATTTATGATTTTTAAAAAGAGCAACACAGAATATCCACTCTTAAGTTTTATCATCTTTGAATGTGATCATCTTTACTTCCAGATTAGATATTAAAATACATGTATACCTATCTACATAAATACACATTAGATATTAAAACACATGTATACCTATATAAATACACATGTATATATGCAGTAGAGATAAAAGTCACTAAACAAGACAAATGTTGGCATTTATATCCTACCAAAATATTCTTCATATTCTAAAATATTAAATATAAATTTGTTTAATTTTCTAAAATAATATCACAATAATGTGGTGTATTCCACATGCAGAAGTTGAAATAATAAAACTCATATAAACAAAGAGTCAAACATGCTAGGGAGATTAAAAATATTGGCAGAAAATAGACTCTACTATTGCTTATACCTTTTTACTAGGTAATTTGACAAGAGCTCAGCTATGAAAGCAACATCCTGTTCTACAAACTTTTATCCTTACTTTTAGTGCCACCCTCACATGATTAAGACTGATAGATTGTCTGTGAAAAGGGATTTAGTGTGTGAAGCCAAGAAAATTGTATTCTTTCTTTCAGAGCTTTTGGGTGCTCTCTCATAAAACATTATAAATCCTTTTCTGTGTAGTTCAAGTAGTAAAGACTGTCAGATTCTAGTATTTCTTAATATATGATATTCCCATAAACAGAATGATTATATATGGCTAATCTTTTCATCCTGAAATATGTGCAGAGATGGAGTCTCATGGTCATTATGTAGATAAAAAAACAATCCTCTCTTTTAGCTGCATTTGGCTATGTTCTGACAGCCCAGTCCATACATAGGTGCAAAATAGGCCCCTGAGAACACTCATTTCATGTGTTGCTAAGTTACTAACTGGTTAAAGAAAACTAGATGTATAAGAAAGATTTTTAAATGGCTTTTATGTTGTATCATATACAATATGCATTCATGATTCATACAGTAGGTATTTAAAGTTACTTCTGAGTACTAGATAGCTGTGGACCAGAAATGAAGATAAATGAAAGAAGGAATGAAGCCTTAGAATTGTATTAATTTCAGCAGCTTAAATCCACAGGTCTTATTTATGAAGGTCTTATTCCTCTTGCATGTCTGTTTAAAAATTTTTTGTATGAAGTTAGGATGAGATACAGCCCAAACTTCAGGTTTTATGGTGACACTATAGAAACGTAGAAACCTGTGATAGTTCATATAAATTTTATAAAAGTAGATTGTCCTTCGGTGACTTTGGATTCCATTGAAGTCTCATATTCCTTCTTGGAAGGATAAAATTGGGGCCCTATTACATTTACCTGGTTTCTGTTTTATTTTCCCCACTTCAAACTTAAATTTTATATTTTATTTTTAATTTTGGATGACAAGTTTTCTTTCTTTTTTTACTGGAAATTTTTAAGGTACAACTTAATGGGTTTCATTATGACATTATGACAATGGGTTTCATTGTGACATTTCCATACATACATTTCATTGTACATTGCTCATGTAACTTCCCCCTTACCCTCTAATGACCCTCCTTCCCTATCCCTACCCCCCATCAATGATCTCCTTTCTAGTTGTATGTCCTTTTGTGACAATATTTATCTATATACCTGCATCCTGATTTTGATTTAAATCCAATTTTTTTCTATAGTGATCTACCTTTTTACATTCTCAGCACAATTACATGAGTGATCTAGTCTGTTCACATTATTACCAGCCTTTGGTATTATTATGTGTTATTATTATTTTTTTATTTTAACTATTTTAACTATTTTTTATTTTAACTATTCTTATAGTTGTTTTTTTCTCTCTTCCCCCTTTTTTCCACCATACTAATAAAGTTGTGCTGTTTATATTGCAGTTGACCTCTTCCCCCTTCCTCCCTCCTCATTGACCCTCCTCACCCTCCTGTCTTCTCCCATTGTCACTTCCCTTTGCTAGATCCCTCTCTCCTTTCCACTTCTTAAATTGTCCCTTCAATGCTAAGTTTAATTGGGCTTTTTATTATGTTTCAATTTATGTATGGGGTTTTTCCCTCCTTTAAGTTTGATTCAGCTCCCACATATGAGTGAGAACATACAGTATTTCTCTTTTTAGGCTTGTGTTCATTTACTTAAGATGATGTTCTACAATTCCATTCATTTTGCTGCAAATGACATTATTCATTTTTTAATTGCTGAGTAGTATTCCATTGTGTACATGTACCATAAATTTTTTTATCCATTCTTCCATGGATGGGCACTGTGGTTAATTCCACATACTTGTTATTGCAAAAAGTAATGCATTGAACATGGAGATACAGGTGTCTCTGAGGTATGATGACTCATCTCCCTTTGGGTATATTCCCAATAGTGGTATAACTAGGTCATATGGCAGATATATTTTTAGTTTTCTGAGCTACCTCCATATTGATTTCCAAAGTGGCTGAACCAATTTACAACCTCACCAACAATGTAAGAAGGTTCCCTTTTCTCAACAACCTTGCCAGCATTTCTTGTTATTTGTTTTATTGATCTTGGCCATTCTTACTGGAGTAAGGAGGAATCTCAGAGTTGTTTTGTTTTGCATTTCCCTAAGGGCTAGGGATAGTGAGTATTTTTTTCATGTGTTTCATGGCCTTATGAGCTTCATCATTTGAGAACTGTCTGTTCAGTTCCTTTGCCCACTTGTGTAATGGGTTATTTGTTGTCTTAGGCCTGAAGACCACTGGAACAGAATAGAGGACCCCCAGATACACCAATGCATCTATAGCCACCTGATTTTCACACAGGAGCAAAGCAGATAAATTGGAGAAAGGATAGCCTTTTCAATAAATGGTAATGGGAAACTTGGATATCTGTTTGCAGAAGAGTGAAAACAGACCTGCACCTCTCAATATGCAAGAGAGTTAATTCAAAATGGATAAAAGACCTCAACATAAAATCAGAAACTTTAAAATTACTAGAAGGAAATATAGGTAATATGTTCCAACATATAGGCATAGGAAAGCATTTCCTTAAAAAGAGTCCAATTGCTCAGGAAATCACAATAAGTATAGATAAATGAAATTACATGAAATTAAAAAGCTATACAACAGAATACAAAATAATCAACAGAGTCAAGGAAGTCCCCACTGAATGGGAGAAAATCTTCACATCCTATACATTAGACAGAGGACTAATTTCCAGAATTTACAAAGACTTCAAGAAAGTAGTTCCCAGGATGATGAGTTTTTGATATAAACCTTACAAAAGATTCAGAAAATTACTCTTATTTATTTTTCAACAAATACATATTGTGCAATATGAATTGGGATAAACCTTTCTATATCACACTCTACTAGGTACTGCAATAGAGCAGCGGAGAAAACTTAAAAATCCCTTTTCTCATGGAGCTTAGTTTACATTTTCATAGAAGCAACAGTCATCACACAAAATAAACAAGTTGTATATAGTATTTAGACAGTGATAAATATTAAGGAGGAAAGGAATATTAAACATGGCAGAGAAATAGGGAATGAAGTAATTGATAAATGTAATTTTAGAGAGCATGGCCAAGAACATCCTCACTGAAGATGTCTTTGAATAAAGCTGTCAATAGAGAAGTAATAGGAGACAGATCATACAGCTCTTTGTGTGCCATTGTAAGGATTTTGCCTGTTATTTGGGAATGATGGGCATTACAGGGTGGTTTTAAACAGAATGATAATGCTAAGTACCATACTTAAACTAGATTTTCCAGACTGCTGTATTGAGACTGTACTGAGAGTTAAACATGGAAGCAGGAAGCCATGTAGGATGCTAAAGTAATAAACAAGACAGCACATGATAGCAAAATAATTTAGAATGGTAGAAGAGGAGGTAATGAAAATATTCAAACTCCAAAATAATTTAAAGTTTGAGAAGTAGATTTACTTACAGGATGGGAGGGAAGTGGGAGAAGAAGTGGAAGAGAGGGATCAAAGACAACTTGATTTATTACCAGAGGTACAGAGAGAACGGAATTTCCAGTTCTGAGATGAGGAAATATAGAGGGCAGTTAACAGAAACTCAATTTGGGATATATTTATTATGAAACATCTATTGAAATCTAAATGCAGATGTCAAGTGGACAGACAGTCAGATATAAAAGTCTGAAATTTTGATGATAGGTACAGTCAGCAGATATACTTTTGCAAGTTATCAGAAAATACATAGCAGGCAGTAACAATTCTGAGTCTGGATTAAACCTTCCAAAGAGCGAGGAGAGATGGGATGAGGAGAGACCCATGGAAGGATCCTAAAGTATTCCAAATCTTTAAGTCTGGGAAGAAAAGTAGAAGGTAACAAAGACTGACGTGGAATAATGAGAAAAGTTGGAGGAAAACCAGAGGCAAGAGAAATAAGTTTATAAAGGAATACTCATCAAACTATGTCAAGTAAGATGGAGACTAAAAAAGGATTTGGATTAAATCTATGGTGACACTTGATTTAGCCATAGCGAAATCCCTGGTTTTCTTGACAGAAGCAAATGGGTTAGAGTGGTAGAGAAAACCCTGATTGGAGGTACAGGAAAAAAATGGTAATACATAATTTGGAAACAATGTTGTATCACTCTTTCAAGGAGTTTGGTTGAAAATGGCAATAAAGAGAGATGTGGGTTTGAAAGCATGGCTTTTTCTTTGTGGGGAAAACATCATAATTGAAGCATGTTTTTATATTGACAAGAATGATTTTTTTTTAGTGCAGAAAAATTTGATGATGCAGGAGACAGAGTAAGTAGAATTTTCAGTATATCCAGAAAAGGAGTGGGATATAGTATGAAAGATAGCTTTCATGAGAAGCACTAAGGTACCATCCTTAGTACTAAGAGAGACATTTTGTATGACAGAAAACAAATAGGTAGATGTGTGGATGTTGTGGGAGGATCTTGTAGAAGTTGTTTTCTGTTTCTTAAAGAGCTAATGAATGCATGAAGTAATGTAATCTCAAAGGGCAAAAAATTATTAAATAGTTTTTTGGAAGGCTGGAAGAGTAAAGGGATTAAGGAGATATAATATGAAAGCCAGTGAAAATCAAAGGTCCACATAAGGTTATGATAGCATTTTACTCTTTCATTTATTGTCTCCTTTCCTTATTTTGATTATTGTTTATAAGATCATGTCCCTTGAAAATTAAACATATGAATATCCATTATGGCTTTCAAGAAGGCACACAACTATCATGAGATCATGGCACATTAGCCATTACTTCAGAACAAACAAAAGGAAAAACACACTCTTATGCTATACTGTAATGTTATACAAATCAAAAACATATAGAGAAATTATACAGTATATTTCTAAATTTTTTTATATTAACAATTATTATTTTATTTTTCAGTACTGGGAGGTTGACCCTAAGCCCTCATGCATGGTTGCAAATGCTCAACTACTGAATTATACTCCCAGTCCAGTTTTTATATTTTTATTTTGAGACAGGGTCTTCCTAAATTTTGCATACTGCCACTGGCCTCGAATTTGCAATCCTCCTGTCTCAGCTCCCAAGTAGCTGGGATTACAGATGTGTGCAACAGCATCCCATTATTTTAACAATTATATTAAAAATATATCTCCATGGGTTAACTCCTGTTCCTTTATAGAGAACTGAACAAATAAGCACCCCTATTTTCTAATGGCCAGAAGGCCACTTCATACACACACACACACACACACACACACACACACACACACACACATATAGTTTATTCACATATTTTTGTTAAGGATGATATTATTTTTCAATTTCTAAGCCAAAACTATTTCTCCATTTCCATAGTCATTCAACTTCTTAAGCCTGTCTTTCCTAAAATGTAGTGCAAAAATTCTCTTCTTATTTTTACAGCTCTTTCCCAGTCTTTCAAGTGTAAATAATTATCCCCCATGTAGATTTTGTAGTGTCTCTTGGCTCATTGCTCCACATTTCATATCTGTATATTTTGCTGTATTTTCCCTATCCCTACTAAATTAGTTACCTCAAACTCATTAGTTAGATCACAGTAATCCACTAAAAAATTTTCCAGCTTCCACAAAATAAAATGCAAACTTATTTTGCTGGCATGCAAGGTCAAATTTAAACTTCCATTCGTATTCTAAAAAATTATCCAGAGACCTTAATTATAATGTTTTATGAATGTTCATTTGATATAGATTATAGCTGTCATCCTATCCTCTTGAATCTTCTTCTAATTCTACCCCATGTACTTTTACCTTTATATGTTTTCATTTTGAAATGCTCAATTCTTCACTCTGGATCTACAAAGAGCCTAGTGATTTTTCAAGCTCTTGAGTATTGTTTAAGTCAAAGTTTCTCTATCTATCTATCTATCTATCTATCTATCTATCTATCTATCTATCTATCTATTTCATGGACGTTGACAGTAGAACAGTATTTACCTGAGTCCAGAAAGAATAGATTGGTGGAGCAGGATGGGGAAAGACTGGTAAATAGGTACCAAGTTACAGTTAAGAGAACACAGCTCTGCTGTATCTTCATTCAACAAGATGACTATAGAAGCAATAATGTACTGTACACTTCAAAAAGCTAGATGTAATGATTTTGAAAGTTTTCACCACAAAGAATAATGTCTGAAGAGATATGTTTAACCTGTTTTAAACATTATACAATGCACACATTTTTGAAACATTTCATGGTACCCCATTTATGTGTATAATTTTTATGTTTTTATATATCAGTTAAAATAAATTTGAAAATCCTCATTGCTATGCTTGTACTTTAGGTAAATTTGTAAGGTTAATAAAAAGCGTCACTGAATACATGCAACTTTTTCTTTTAATTTAGAAGTGTCTGAAGCTGTAAAATATTGTCAAGATATTTTTGCTACGGGGCATTCACATTTGGAAAGTCCTTATTTATAACTTTTCCTAGTATGGTTTCTCTTTTAAATATCCAAATGATCTTAATTTTACAAACAGCTAATATTCATTGAACACTCTGTGGCAGGCACTAATCCAAAAAGATATATACACTATCTTTTGTACTCATTTATTGCTTTTCATTTATTTGTCATAGTGCCATCGTTTCCCTAGATAACTAAATTTTTAGATGCAAATTTTAGATAAAATGCTCTAGATACTGAATAGACATTAGCTCATTTTCCCTTAACTCATTTATTCAAAACTGCAGACTGAAATTCAGCAAGAACTGTAAGGGGATGAGAATTGAGGTTTCCCTTTGTGAAAGCAAAACACCACCATTATTACAGCCTAGAATGGAATAAACTCCATCGTAAGCAAGTTTGAACACAAGGGAGATTCTATTTTAGCTTAAACTGCGATTTCATTTCCTCAAGTAGGTTTCTTCCTGTTTTAGATGTGGATCAAAGAAGAGAGCAAAGGGTTGGAAATTTGTGATTAGTCTTCATAGAAAGCATGAGTCAATTTCATGAACAAGTACCAAAACCCAAACCCACAATTTGGGAATAATGTAGTGTATTGATTATGTATATTATTTTTCATTCTTATTATTTGAGGTCAGTGGTTTAAAAATTTTCTTATCATCAGCATTACCTGATTTTTGAGCTCATCTTCTAGAGTTTTTGATTCAGTATGGCTGGATTTAGAGTCCATGCATTTGCATTTGTAAAAAGTTCCAACATGCTCCTAAAGCTGCTAGTCTAGAGATTACTGTTTCAGAAACACTGGCTTAGATAATATGCACAGAATTTGGACTAATAGCTGCTTTGCTTGTGTTTTACTCCAACAAAATATGCTATCAATCATGCTTAACCTAAGTGTTCAGGTGATCTTTATGTAGAACCCATGAACTACATTGAGCCAGATACCATGCTAAAGCAAATGCTATATATATAGTCTTCTTCCCAGAAAAGCCTTTGAATTGAGCAGTCTCCAACCTTTTTGGCATCAGAAACTATTGTTTTGGTAAACAATTTTTCCATGGACTTGGGAGGCAATGTTTTCAAGATGATTTAAGTGCATGAGCGGCTATAAATACAGATGAAGCTTTGCTCCTTCACATATGGCTCACTTCCTACTGTGTGACTCAGATCACAAAGGCCCACAGTACTGGACCATATTTTTTTAATTAGATGGGGAATAAACATAATCTGTATATGGAAACTAAAAAGTACAAGTCACTGTATTAAATTCCATATGTATATAACACTAAGCATTATGGAAGCATAACTGAGAGGCAACCAGCCCACTCTGGGAGATCAAGAAAGAAGCCAGGAATGACAGGATCTTGAAATGAGTTTTGTAGATTGTAGAAAAAGTAGGCATGACTAGAAAAAAGGTCAGAGGACTTAATATAGTTTCTCAGAAATATCCACAGTAGCAAAGAAAACAAGGTTAGAGAATGTAAACGAGATTGTAAAAAGTTCCAATCACTAGAAAATAAAAAATTCCAATCACTAGAAAATATGCCTGCAGCTGTAGCCCTGTGGCATCCAATCCTGTCAGATCTTGCTAAGCAGGGTCGGGCCTGGTTGGTACGTGGATGGGAGAAGGCCTTGGAACACCTGGTGCTGTAGGCTTGGGAGAAGGACCCGGAGCCGGTAACCCACTTCCAAAAATCAATCCGCCATTGAAAACCCTATGAATAGCAGAGAAGCACTGACAACAGTGTTTCGCCTGTTGTACACAGGGTCACTATGAGTGGGATACCGATTCGATGGCATGTAACAACAACAACAAGAAAATACAATTCAAAGTACATTTCCTATTTATTGATGATAAGCCATTATAGTGATCACTTTTCTCTATTTTATTCTGCCCATCAGAGTTTACTGAGTATTTTCTATCATTTCTAATACATATACTTTCAGATAGAAATTGTCACATAATACTAAAGAAATCATAAATAAAGGAAGTGAAGAAAGGACATTAAATACTATACCTTTTAAAACAATTCTTGTTTTCTAACAATTCCTAAAGTAAAACAAGAAGATAGAAAAAATATATACATGCACTTCAAATATACGCCAATTTTTTCTTTTAAATTTATTCAAGCTGATAAATGAGATATGCAGAGGAAATGTGGTCACTCTAGGGTGCCTTTCATTATAATTTTAGAACTGTAATGTGTCATTCCAGATTTCTAGTATCCTATTATTAAAATAATTCCTACATGCTTCAAATTCTAGTATTTTAAAGGTCATATATGTTGCATGTCTTTTTTGAGGTTCTATATCTATGCTAAAGGGCTGGGATTTAGCTCAGTTGGTAGAGCGCAGCGCTGCAGTCTCTGAGGTCCCAAGTTCTATTCCCAGCACCGAAAAAATGGGAGAAGGACCTGGCAATCCACCCCCCCAAGGCAATCCCGAAACAGCCATTGAAAACCCTATGAGGGTCGCTATGAGTTGGATACTGACTCAACGGCACCTAACAACAACAACATATCTATGCTAACTCTATGAATGTCTGCAGCCATAGAACCCTAGCATCTGATCCTGCCTGATCTCAGAAGCTAAGCAGGGTCTGATGGGAGACCTCTTGGGAATATCAGGTGCTGCAGAATAGGGAGAAGAACTTGACAATCTACTCATGCTACTACTACTCAATCTACTCTATCTGTCATTGAAAACCCTATGAATAGCTGAGAAGAACTGACTTGGCGCTGGACAGGGCATCGTGTGGGAGAGTGTTTTGTTCTATCGTACATAGGGTCACTATAAGTCAGACCTGACTCAATGACACATAACAACAACAACATATTCATGTTAATTTCCACTTAAACTGATGATTTAGATATATCATTGGTTTACAAATCATTTATTTCCACAGAATACTATCTATGTGTACATCTGTCCATGCATACATTCATTAATTATATCATCAATTCTAAAGCCAAAGTACAAATGGAAACTATTAAATACCATTTGTAAAGAGTGGCATAGTATCAAAATTGAAGTTAAGATTATGTTACTGAGAATCAATTTAGAACTAACCATCATATTTGAGTTTATATACCACATAATTTGATGTGGTGTAGAAATAAAAATTTCTTCTTCATAACTGCGTTTAGAATCAACTTTCAGGAAATTTAAGCTTTCCTTTTATTAGGAAACCTGAGGTCTAACTGCATCAGCCAGCCTATGACACATAGCAGTGGTAGTTCAAGTGCCAAATTATGCCTTTTTCTTAACTGGAGAATACAGATAAATGGCCCACAGTAAGGTTAATCTGTTTTTATTACTTAAGTAAGTCCTGATATTCCAAACTACTATAATTCCTACGAGAAGACAAATTTCTGCAAAGCTGCACATGTATAACAAATGCAGAAATCAGAACAATATTTGTATCTGTGAAATTTTAACAGATGTTACCTAAGTAATAAAACAAATGAAGAAGGCAAGGGTAGCTGAATGGAAAATCTTGACTAAAAACCAGGATGACCATGTCCTACTCTCTTCTTGGCCACACACTGGATGGAAAGCTTTAGGTGAAGAACTATTTCCACATTTCTCCACTTTGTTGATGCCTGTTCTGCAACTTCGCAGAGATTCACATGGAGATTTTCAATCTGGAAACCTTCAACAGTTCAGTTCAAAAATATTTACTAAGCACCTACTAGAAAGTCAACAGCTAGTGATTACTTTGCTGAGCACTTCTGTGAATCAAATGAAAACATCTGTGTTTGTGTGAGAAATTATAAACACCCAATTATAGTTATAAAATTATTATTGCTTTGATTTCTACAAAGATAATTTGTTCTTGAATACACAAAGTTAGGCATTACATTGTTTTAAACATTATTTAGATCCACAGAATTCTACTTTTAACTTCTTAAAATACTGATTAAATATCTTGGTTTAATCCAATATTTAAATCCAAAGTTGGTGTTAAGAGTCTTCCAGTTGGGTCCAATTCGTAGTGACCCTATGTGCAACAGAACAAAATACTATGATATTGTGCCATGACAGGCACTATTGTCAGTGCTTCTCAGCTATTCTCAGGGTTTTCAATTGCTGATTGTTTCACAAGTGGGATGCCAGGTCCTTCTCCCAAGCCTACAGCATCCAGTATTCCCAGATGGTCTCCCATCCACAGACTAAACATGCGTGACCCTACTTAGCTTCTGAGACCTGAAGAGATAGGGTATCAGGATGGTCTGGATATAGACATTAAATTTAATAAGATGCATCGAATGTTCTCATACAATGTTCTTACACATTATTTCATTTCATGTCATGTTCTTCAAAAACATCAAATGTTAGAGAATAGGCTTTGGGGAAAGTATGACGAACCATGTAAGTGACACCATTTTAAAACATCAACCATGTCTTACATAGGTAAAATAATATCACCTCATTGTCGTATAATATACATATATACATACATATGTATATATAAGATATAAAAATTCAAAGAAATTTGAAGGGGCTATAAATCTTTGAAAAATTAAGCATCAAGCAAATTTAATTAAAATCAGTATGTGAGAGACACTAAGAGAAACACCAATCTGAGCTGTCAGATACACCAAAACCTCTCTATAGAGGACCCTGGATAATTTACTACTTCATGGAGAACAAAAATTATTTATTTGAAATTCTTTAAAACAAAATATAACTGGGCATTCTGGTGCACGTTTGTTATCCTAACAATTTCGGAGATTGAAGCAGGAGGATCATGAGTATTAGCCTATATAACTTAGTGAGACCCTGTTTCAAAATAAAAAGATGAAAAAGGGGCTGAGGGTGAGGCTCAATGGTAAAGCATTTGTCTACCATGTGTAAGGCCCTAGGTTCAATCCCACAATATTGCAATAAAAGAGTAAATTTTATTTGCCATTTTTGGATTATTGCATAGTTGTGTGATACTAGGAAATTGCATATGATCATACTTCTTAAAGACACATTTAACAAAATGATTCTTATATATGTGAAGCATGATTTGGGGGAGAAGATTATTGACTCTCAGGCTGAACTAGGGTTCAAATCTCAGCTCTACCATTTGCTGTCTTCATGCTCACCAGCAAGTCACTTATTCTCTCTGAGTTTTCCTTTCTTTCTGAGCAAACAGGAGGTAAAAAGAGTTCATTTATGCAAGATAATTAACACACAATTAGCACTAAAAACAACATATTATTTATAGTACACATAACTGATTGACAAATGTAATAAGATATTTTAGAAAGAACAGTGACCATGAGAAGTATTTTAAGACTTGCTGTCCTTCCTTTAGAAATATTTAAATTTCAAGGCTTGCTTTTTCTAAAAACTCTATCATCTATATCATTCTAAGAGAAACATTGTAAATGGACTCAAATGAAGTGAGTGATATGGCCATTATTAAATATAAAATGTATATAAATGTAAAATGCATTCTATACCTGTAAAACTTTATTTTGGCAATTGAATATTTATTCAGTAAGATATGCACTAAATATAAATTTATTGCCATGAAAAACAGACTTTAAGAATAAATTTTGGGGAAAACACATCAAACATTTATTATAAAGTAAGTAATAAACTTGGGCTATTTGGTTTTATTTTAAACATATATAGAGCCCCTCCATTCTTGAGCTTTATTATCCTTCTCAAATCATAGGAATATATATGGTGGCCATTACTCAATACTCTATAAGTAAAGATGGATTTCTCAAAATAAATTTTAAAATTATGGCTGAAGAATAAGGAAATATGCAATGATGCCTCCTATCCTATGGGAATAAATCACCATTAGTTCTTTTTCTGTGTGTCAAGCAGTAAATTTCACATTCAAAAAGTAAGGAATAAAGTAGAAGCTCCATGATCCATTCTCTAGTCCTTAACAATCCTCAGTGAAGGGCTCATTCTTTGGGAATGATTCATATGACAACCAAAATCCAGCAGACCAAATCTGCTTCTTTTCAATTCCTACTGATAATGCAACAATGAAAATAGCATGACTCAGAGCATCATAGATCTGATCACATTTTCATTGCTTTGGTGAACTACAATAATTTACATATTCTACATAATAAAAATACACACAAAGAAGAAAGTAAGCTTTGTTATTTTGTTAGTTGTTATAGATGTAAATGTTGTTTTTGTTGTTATGTGCCTTTGAATGGGGTCCAACTCATAGCAACACTATGTACAATGGAATGAAACTCTGCTACACTCTGCCATATCTGGGACTATGTCAGTGCTTCTCTGCTAGTCATAGGATTTTCAATGGCTATTTTTTTCAGAAGTAGGTTGCCAAGTACTTCTCCTGATTTTTTTTTTTATGCAGTGTTGGGGATTGAGTCCACAGCCTCAGAGTGCGCAGACCAGCATTCCACCGAGCTAAACCCTAGCCCATAGATAAAGTGAAAGCTACATTATAAATTCTATAAACTATTTTGAGCAAAGGAGTTAGGGTAGGCTTTCCATTAATTGAAAATGTCTCATGAAATAGCGTCACCTGTATGAATATACATAGGCTTTCTCTGTGAAACATTCTAATTTATGTCATATTTTGAAAAATGATATTTAAAATGACAGTTGGTGGTACTAGTGAGAAAATTCATAAGAAATCAACTTTGCTTTTTCTAGTTGTCAATAATAAATATAGGAATTTAAATGTTTAAAATGAAAAATATTTAAAATATTTTTACCATGTTTTTCAGAAAGTACTGACAGAATGAGTCCTAGTAATGCTCAGGAGTTGCACAGCAGCAGAAATTTAAAGTAACACTGAAAACAATGATAAAATTACATGTACATAAAATGTATAAACAATTTATACATGTATAACATTATACATGTATAATGTATAAACAATTTAATTTTATAATCTTTGATCTAAACATATGCAGAGTTATGAATTTTTAGGGATAGAAAAGGCCTTAAATCTAATAACTTCATTTTTTCTGTATTGCTATGAAGAGCAGAGAAGCACTGACAATAGTGCTGGGCATGGCAGAGTTTCAGAGAGTGTTTCATTCTGTTGTATGCAGGATTGCTATGAGTCAGAGGAGACTCAACACCTAACATCAACAACAGTTTCCTCTTTAACATATGTTTTTTACAAGTTGCAGAGAAACTTAGTCTGTCAATAATAGACCACTCCACGTTTCCAGTATTCCACAATCAGGAATTTTTCCTTGCACTTTGTCAAAAGCTATTTTTTCATTAGTTCCAGTTCTTTTGTCTGGGCAATAAAATAATTTGTCCATGCTCTGTTCCACATGGCAAATAGTAGAAAAAAATAGTTTTCACTTCTATACTCAATCTTTTCTTATCTAGTTCGGTCATCTCCAGTTCCCTTAGCCATTTCTCCAGTTGCAGGTAATGGAACTCTGACTCTAGGCATTGACATCATGCAGGTTGTCAACACTGCACTCATTATGTGTGACTGAAAACAAGCCAAATGTCTAACTGGTATTCTATCTTTTCTCTTAACATGGAGAAGTTACAAGACTTGGATTCTGGAATGATGCTATCATTTTTAGTTGGGAAATTACCTTCTTGTAAAACAGGAAAAAATGATTTCTTAGTTTTTGAAATATATCAGCCATAGTCAACATACAGAATTGTGATATGTATCAAAACAAAGAAATATAACTGACAATGTTGAAAATTTTAAGTCACTGTCAAAGTGTAGTGTAGATGTGTTGTTATTATCTTTCAGCATTCTCGTAAATACTGATTCAGTCTTTTTATTTATTACGTTTGGGTAGAGATTGGCTTTTTACTCACAAACTATTACTAAGTGAGATACAATAATGCCAGATACTTAACGTGTATTATGTCTCAAACACCACATTAATGCTCTACTTGTAACATTTTATTTAGTTGGCATATCCTTGTGGGAGTAATACAATTAGCTTTATTTTATATATTAGAGAATTTCTATCCCAAACTTATACGAGATTATATGTGCATTCTTATTAAATTTCCTTTGTTGGTTGCTACTCACTGCTCTCTAAATAAGTGTATTGCAACTGCCTATGAAAAAATACTGAGCAAATATTCAAAAATTTATGTAATTTTGTTTTAAAATTACATTTACCTACTAGTATATGTTGTTGTTTTGTTGCTGTTCTTGTTAGGTGTCGTTGAGTCATGTCTGAATCATAGAGAACCTCATAGGGTTTTTGATGGCTGATCGCATTAGGATTGTTTCAGGAGTGGATTGCTACATCCTTCTCCCATTTTTGCAGTGCTGGGGATTGAACCCAGGGGCCTGAGAGACTGCAGAGCAGTTACTCTACCAACTGAGCTGACCCCCAGCTCTGCACTAGTGTACAGACATGTAAATTAATAAAAGTAGCAATTTAAAAAGATAATATAAATTTAAATGAAAATTCTCAAGTTTTCTCAATCAGCTATCACGTATGTCTCTTGGTTATAGGCAATGTGCTTTAAAATTTCCCTAAAATTATTTTACACCAGAAGTTGGTAAACAAAGGCCAAAGGCTAACACTGGCACACAGACTATTTTTCTGTAATCCATGAGCTTATTCATAGGGGTTTTGAATTTTTCAAATGGTTGCTGAAAATAAAAAGCAGAATACTATTTTGTGGTATGGGAAAATATACGAAATAGAATGTTTATTATAGCCAGGCACCATGGTACACACCTGTAATCCCATTTTGGGAAGCTGAGGGAGGAAGATCACAAGTAACCTACACAATTTATGGAGACTCTGTCTCAAAATAAAAATAAAGGTTCCTGAGGGTGCAACTCAGTGGTATAGCACTTTTCTAGCATGTGCAAGGCCCTGGGTTCAATCTCTCAGGACTACTAAGTAAATGAATAAATAAATAAATAAATAAATAAATAAATAAATAAATAAAGTTTATTCTAAAGTTTTATTGGAAGACAGTTCCATTATTTATGTCCCTTGTTCAATGATTGCTTTCATTCTACAAACTAAAGATAAGAATATTTCTAACAAAGACTGCATGGTCTGAAAAGTTTAATATATTTACTCTGGCATTTAAACACAAAAACAAAACAAAGCAATACAAAAAACCTTGTGACCGTTGTTATAGACCAGTGAGTTCTCAATTTTATTAGAAGAATGGAGAATGTGATTGGAAATAAGACACTATGAAGTTATGGGGACTGGCCTCATGGTTTGAAACTTAGGTTATATTCCTAACTTTGTCTCTCAGTAGCTATATGCTCCTTGGATATGATATTTGGTTTGTGGTCCTTTGGTTTTGCATTTGTAAAATGACGACACTGCATAATATGAACTCTCTCTGCTCCAATATTCTTCAATTTCATGTTATTGAAATGTGCCATGCATATTTTTGATATGCATACATCTGATATGAATGAACCACAATAGGAACCAGACACGCATGCTTCAAAGAGTCTTTTTAGATTTGATGGGATAACTAACTATAGTAATAAAAATAAATCTTAGCATTGATAATACAGTCGGCATCATTTAATGTATGACTAAGAAATACATTTTCAGAGAGTTATGCTTGGTAGAACAGAGCTGCAATTTAGGAAACTGAATGTTTCAGCATAAATAAATTATGACCTGCAAAACCATAAAAATGTAAATCCAAGTTTAATGAGGAATGAAACACCCTAGAATTTACCAATAAGTCAACAATTTGATCTTGAATACCATAAGGTTTATTTCACCTTTCAGAGAGTCTTATAAACATTTTCCTAAATTCTCTAGGTCACATTCTAGATTTATTTTGTTCATTCAGTTTTGATTTTACTCTAAAAAATGATTTAACTAAAAGTTTTCTAAGCAAGTTCATATGCAGCACAATACTTAAAACAAGCCAATTATAGTACTTCTGATCTTTTCTAAAATTAGGAAAAGTTCATATTAAGTAGGTATGTTAACTTCAGCATTCTGAATTATTTCTCAGGCTTATTTATGAACAGTTGTAACAAAGATTTTAGACCTGCTAGGAATCATGTAATGGAGATTAAGGAATTTTTTCACTCAGAGTAGCTACAGATTGTAAAAGTATTATAGAAAAATATGCCAAATAACAGAGGTAAAATTTCCAGATGCCTAGGAAATCCCCGCTCTGTGTGAAAACCATTCGGAATCTAAATAAACTCTTTGAGGACAATAGGTTACCAGTTTCCCTTCTGACTGATAGTTGTTGTCTGAGGAAAGTTTTGTGGTGATAATGAAGGAGCATAACATTCTCAGACATTGAGACTGTGACTCTATTTGAGTGGTGACCTAATTTTAGAAGAAAAAAATTAGCATGCAGGTTCTAACAAGCACTGGCACATTTAAAAACACAAAGAACAGATATTTACTTCCAGCCTTGTCCAAGGAAATCTAAGATTTGCAATTGCAACATCTGTATAAGATTTGACATGTGAATCTTAAAAATGAGTATAGCAATACATAAATGAATTTATATTACAAACATAAACATTCTATAGATTGTTGTTGTTGAACAATGAATTGCTTGCAACCAAACAATAGAAAATGGATGAAGAGATGAGAGAAGTGACAACCTCAACTTTTCAGAGTGAAAACTCCTCTGCTATAATACTTATTAACAGGTGGAGGGCACATCTTTATTCTTTCTCCATTTCTCCATACTAACATCTAGAATCATGACTGGCACGAAGTGTGCATTCATCAGCAATTGTTGAACAAGGAAGAGTGAAAAGGTGAGTGCTATAACATTAAAATCAAATGGCCTGGAAAATCTATACTATGTCAGTGTTAAAAAAACAACCATATTTGCCATATTGTATAAAGCGATCCTTCCTGGAAATAAAAGTTCTATTTGAATTAGTTCATTAATTTCTAACTAATTTTTGAGCACCAATCCTTTCCTGGGTGTTCCTGGCACTACAGCTAAAGCATTGAAAACACAGTCTGTGAGTACATGAAACATACACTCTAGTAGGGGAAGTCTGGAAATAAATAAAGGATAAAATATCACGCCAATGTAAACCATGAACTTTGGGTAATAATGATGTGTTAATGCAAGTTTATCCTTTGTAACTGTTGTACCACTACAGTGAGGGATGCTAAAAGTGGGGGAATGTATAGTTTGGGGGTGGAAGGCATATGGGACATCTCTGTAATTTGTGTTCAGTTTTAATGTTGTTAGGTGCTATGGAGTCATGTCTCATAGCAACCCTACATACAACAGGTGAAACAGTATTGTTAGTGCTTCCCTGCTACTCATAGGGTTTTCAGTGGCTGATTGTATTTTGGGAGTGGGTTGCCAGGTCCTTCTCCCAAGCCCACAGCACCTGATGTTCCCAGGCGGTCGGTCTCCCATCCAAGCACTAACCAGGCCCGACCCTGCTTAGCTTTCCAGATCTGACTGGATTGAAACCACAGTGGGACAGCTGTAGGCTCAATTTTAATATGAACAGAAAATTGTTTTTAAAAAAGTAAAGTATAGCACAAATACACCGTTAGGTAACAGATGAGAAGTGCAATGGAGAAAAGCAAAGCAGGGAAAAGAGGCAAGAGAGAGCAGGAGAGCTGGGTGTAGGTGTGCACATCTGTAATCACAGGGATTCCAGAGGCTGATGCAGGATAATACCAAATTCCAGGCAGAGGCAGCCTGTGTATAATAGTGAGACCTGTTTCAAGATAAAAAAAAATTAAAAATGGGCACCAGGAGCAGCTCAGTGTTAGAGCACTTGCAAAGTATGTATGAAGAGGAAAAAGCATAGGAAGAGGAATATTTTAGAGCTATATTATGATCACAAAATTAACCTAAATATTTTTACATATTTTTCTTTCTTCTCGGTTATTTTTAGTTTCTTGCTATTTTTCTCTTACTCCATAGAAATGCCTTTGATTTTACTTTAAAGCACACCCCTAACCAAGTGAATAGTACATATTTTGATCAAGACTACCATGATTTCCCATCACTCAGTTGCACATTAAGTCATGAGGCTCCTCAAGATCTGCATGCCACCCTTGCCCTACTTTAGTCTCCCCCACTGTGTTATCCCCCTGATAACTCCATCCACCTATGTTCCCTTGAGCTTTTCCCTCAACATTTCCAACACTCAATATCTTGGGCATTTGCCGTGGTTGTTTGTTATGCCTGGGATGTTTTGGTTGCCCTGAAGCACCTCCTATAAACTCTGAGAATAACGGCCTATGTTCAATTATGCCTCCATTGCTCTGAGCCTCAGATTTTGGCCAAGTTTCTATTCTCTGTACCTCAGTTTCCTCATCTGGAAAATAGAGTTATTATCTGGCTCACATACTGAGTTTGAGAATTAAATGAGTAAATGGATGAACAACACTTAAAATAGTCCCTAGCACACAATTAAACTTTTATATTAGTACTCCAACATTGGCACAAATCTCTCTTTTACCTTCCTCTGTCATTAGAGGGGACTAGTGTTATTTTTTCTTTTGATATAAAAGCCTCACTACTGCTTTTGCACCCCCTTTTTTCCTCTTTATTTCTTTAGTACTGGGGGTTTGAACTTAGAGCCTCATATAAGCTAAGCAAGTGCTCTACCACTGAGCACATAAACCATTTAATTTAATTTTTTATCTTGAGATAGAGTCTCACTAAATTGTACAGGCTGTCCCTGGGCTGGAACTCGCCATCTTCCTGCCTCAGTCTTCTGAGTTGCTTGGTTATAGATGTGTACCAGGGGCTTGTTTCCCATTTTAATATTTAAAAATAGTGCTTTATAGATCTTATCACCATTCAACATATTACCTATTTTTTCTTAATTAAAGTACCATCTATTGCTATTATAGTAGATTCTTGAAGGTTACAGTTTTATTCTGTGTAACTGCTGTGTCCCTAGTATAGCACCTGGTTAGTAGTAGATTCTTAAAGGTTAGAGTTTTTTTCTGTATAACTGCTGTGTCACTAGTATAGCACCTGGTTAGTAGTAGATACTCAATAAATTTATGTTCAGTGGGGGAATGAATGAATGAATTACTGAACTCAATCAGAAGAAAAGACCTAAATATGTTCACAAATATCCTTAATCCAATGATACACTGGAAAACATTAATTAATAGTTTTGCGCCATCTAAATAATTTCAAATGTTTTAAACAAGTCTTAAATTAATTTACTTTGTGCCACATTCAACAAAGCAAACTGACCGTTTTCCCCCTCTGTTATACTGAAGTTTGTGGGTCTGCTTTTATACATTAAGAGTTAAGAGTTAAATAAACTATTTTAGAATTTTGTTGTTTTTGTGAGACTCTAGCTACCCTCAGGGCTGGGATTTAGCTCAGTTGGTAGAGTGCTGCGTTGCAGTCTCTGAGGTCCCGAGTTCAATTCCCAGCACTGCAAAAATGGGAGAAGGACCTGGCAATCCACTCCCAAGGCAATCCCAAAACAGTCTGCCATTGAAAACCCTATGAGGGTTGCTATGAGTCGAATACCGACTCAAAGGCACCTAACAACAACAACAACAAGCTACCCTCAATATGTTTTGGATGTCAGATTCTTTGAGGATTATTTTAAGAGTGGACTGCCACATCCTTCTCCCATTTTTGCAATGCTGGGGATTGAACCTAAGGCCTCAGAGAGTGCAGAGCAGCATTCTACCAAGCTAAACCCCAGTCCACATACACTCCCCAACACTGAGACATGCCTGGCACTATGTAAGTGATTCTCTGCTATTTATTGGGTTTTCCATGGCTGATTGTTTCTGGAGGGGTCTGCCATGCACTTCTCCCATTTTTGCAGTGCTGGGGATGGAACCCAGAGCCTCAGAGCATGCATTGCAGCACTTTGCCAACTGAACCAAACCCCAGCCACAACTCTAGAAGTATAAGAATTCAGGAGATTTTAAAATCTTTAATATCAATTCACTACATATGTTATTTTTATACTCATCTTCAGTACTTATATTACAAACAGCAGGAAAAAATATATATTCATGAAATTCATACAGAATTGGAGTCATGATAGGATATTTTTCTGATTGCAAACATGAAAATTAAATAAAAGCTGAATGATTTGCTCACATAGATCTATGCTATGCTGATATACTCACCACAATTTACCCTGAAATTATCAAAAAAGGAAATATCACACTTGAAATATTTATAATTATTTTAAAGCTTTCAATATACCAAGAAATATTAAAAATGATTTCTTATCTTCTTACTAAAATAAAATGAACCAAAATGTTATATATCATTTGTTCAAATAATATGTACAAAACATAAAGAAATATTGGAATATTTTGTAAAATCAGCCAAAACTATAATAAGAAATCATTGTATACATGTTGAAAAAATGTAAATTAACTTCAGTATATTAAAATTAATTTTGTATACTCCTAATTTAAATTCCAGTATTCTCTTGCAGCTATTTATTATTTGTTTTGAATTTTGGATAATAATCCTCTATTACATACCAGTACATTAATTTATGAAATTTGGGCAAGAGTTAAACGAATGACTATCTTCAAATATTGCAATTAATTTATTTTGCCTTTGTCAAATAAGACAAGTCATGTTTCCAAATATATTTACCTTCCTCCCCAGAATAAGAAAATTTTAAAAAAAATCCCATTTCTAATTCTTTTACCATATTATGGTAATTATGTCAGCTAATTATTAGATTATAGGGTGAAACTAATACTTTCACCCTATCTCTTCAACTTATATGCTGAGCAAATAATCCAAGAAGCTGGATTTATGAGGAAGAACGTGGCATCAAGATTGGAGGAAGACTCATTAACAACCTGCCTTATGCAGATGACACCACTTTGCTTGCTGAAAATGAAGAGGATTTAAAACATTTACTGACGAAAATCAAAGATCATAGCCTTCAATATGGGTTATGACTAAACATCAACAAAACAAAAATCCTTACCACTGGGTCAGCATGCAACTTCACAATAAATGGAGAAAAGATGGAGGTTGTCCAAGATTTTGCTTTCTTGGCTCTATAATCAACACCCATGAAAGCAGCAGTCAAGAAATCAAAAGACGCATTGCTCTAGGAAAAGTCGTGGCAAAAGATCTCTTTAGAGTATTGAAAAGCAAAGATGTCACATTGAAGACGAAGGTGCATCTGACTCATGCCATGGTATTTT